>JAVLUX010000001.1:38676404-38988904 GCA_032164185.1 Moxostoma hubbsi
TCGTAGAAGCCCCTCCTCCTGTCCTTTTCCGGAAGAGAAGGGGGAATATTTGCGGGTTCGCGTGAATGCGAGTTTAAACAAATGTAATCCAGCGGTCAAACTCGCGCGAACAATGCGAGGCAAAAACATCTCCGCGTTGTATGTGAACGTACCATAAGGTATAACTATGAATAGGTCAGTATTGTAATGTATTGTAACTGTAGTTACAATTATTTATGAGAAGCTCTTAATTATTTAGAGACAATACAAATGCATTTATAATGCCTTTACGGTGCTTTTTAAATATGGCCTTCACAGACAGTGTTACCAAATAGAAACATATACTAATTCATACAAAAAAGGAATCAGGAACATTATTTCCCTATAAAGAACAAGCAACCAGTACAGTATGTAGTGCCAGTGCTAGAGATGAGTGTGTGTGTGTGTGTTCCGAGGCCACTGTAACAGTGTGTGATAATCACATCTTCCCAATAATAAACATAGATTTTGTCTTAACCAGTCATGACCATCAACAACATTGTGTCTAGACATTTTTACAAATGCAAAGAGAAATGTATTTCGTCCCAAATCCTCACATTTTTTAAACATTTTATGTTCTGAATGGCAGTATATTGCTTTCAGTGAGCACAGAAAAAGTACTTGAAACATGACATGTTGTGCAAATTGTTTCTTTACATTGGCATAGCAAAGATCAGTTATTTGGAATACATACAAAAAAGATAAATCGAAAAATTTACCTTCACTGTAAATAGCCATTGATATGTCTTATCACTTCCTGAAACACACATTTTTAAGAAATGAATGTAAAAAAATTACAAACTGTAAAACCCAACACTGAATTGATGAGTTTTACATTAAGCATACAGACAACATCATAAAGCTGTCACTTAACGTGTAATATTGTGTGTGCATCTTGATCACCTGCATATTCTCCCATATTGATCTCCTCCTCAAACTGATCACTGAACCCTTCACCAGCATTCAACAACTCCAGACGTCCATCTATAAACTACAAATACGATTCATTCCCTTCTGATCAAGTATGAGTCAGGTTAGAGAATGGGCTTATTTGGGCTGTTCATTTACAGTCAAAATGCTTCGCAAAAGGGTTAGACCAAAATCATCAAAAAGGACTCAAAAGAATGACTTGTTTGTGAATCAGAACATACTCAAAAACATTGATCTGTTTGCAGGCCACAAAGCTATCACGTGCATTGTCATTTCTCTTAAAAATAAATTAGATGTTCACTTACTTGAAATACACTATCATTTAAAGGATGAACTGCCCATTAACATCAACTAATAGAAGAATATGCTTAGCATTCAGATCTGTACTACATCCATAGGTGCATCTGCCCATTAACATCAACTAATAGAAGAATATGCTTAGCATTCAGATCTGTACTACATCCATAGGTGCATCTGCCCATTAACATCAACTAATAGAAGAATATGCTTAGCATTCAGATCTGTACTACATCCATAGGTGCATCTGCCCATTAACATCAACTAATAGAAGAATATGCTTAGCATTCAGATCTGTACTACATCCATAGGTGCATATTATACCTGTTTAAAGAACTGTAGTTGGATGGCGTTCAGTAGAAACTGTCTCATTGTGCTGGATCTGTGTGTGATAAAAGCTTCCTCACTGAAGGTGATTGGCTCCTCCTGAACATACAGACACAAAGGAGATAATAAACATATAGTTTAATATGTACTGTATACATACGTTTACATATTTAGAGTGATGCATGGAGTGCTATGCTCCACTAGAGGGTGCTAACTCACAGCTGGAATACCTCACAAAACAGCTCAGAGCCAACATTAAAAAACCTTTAAGATACTGTTTGAAATTCACTCAGACCAACAAGCATATCAGTACCTTAAACTATTTATCTCTCACCGGTTCAATGTGTAGTGCATCCCTATAACTGCCAAACAGAGCCGCCTGTGCTTTCAGAAACGCTCTGGCCACTCCGTCCCCTGTTGTTGAGGAAACTTTCCGTAAACGGTTCTTTAAGGACGAAACCTGCGGCAAACAAAACATCACTTACTTGACTGTGTACCTGACATCACTTACTTAGGTGATGTGTTTCTTAAGAATGAGATCAAAATATATATTTTTAACTAAATTAAATCTTTGTGGAGATCCGAGCATTGCTCATATGTTACTCATAACGTGTCTTGTGTACTCACTACATCATTGGGAAGGCTTTGCAGGTCATCAAACGGCGTTTCAAGAGTGTTTGTGTCCACGTTGAGAAGTACCACATCATCTAAAGCCATACCTCGCACCTTCTGTTATAGCAAAACACACCAAAAATCAGGTATGCTGAAAACAAACTGTAACTCTGAGCTAAAACTAATAACAATAACTCCATCGTACAGCAACACTTTGATTGAGATATTAACATGTAGCACAGAAATGTATATGTAAGAATGGTCAAAGAAAGCATCTGTCACCTCCATAAGACTGGTATGCACTCCGATGAGGTACGGCATTGGAGCACTGACAAAGAGAGAAACACGTTACGCAACGGGTATAACCATTACAGGAGTCAATCAATTCAATCAGGTGCTGTGTGTATATCATAACTACCATGTGCAGTTTGCGTACTTACCAGCAGTAGTCTATTAAGTGCTGTGGCAGCACTGGAATGTAAACATGCTGCCAGTACATGGGATACAACATAGCCGCCGCTCCATGAATGCATGCAGTTAACTTGAAAGAGAACATGAAGATTAACAACTAAAAATGTATAAATAAATGCTTATCCATTTACTTTCAGCTAGGATTGCGGACAGAGAATTACAGTGGTTACAAGGAGAGAACAGCCTGTGTAATTGCATTCAGTATGTGTGTCTGTGCTCATTAAATGAATTCAACACTAAATGTTTTCTTTTCTCAAGGTGGATCTAAGATAATAGAATCTACTTCTGAAATATGATCAGACAGAAGGGATAAAGAATCTCCCAAAGGAAAGAGTAGACAGAGGAGAGAGATAGGGAGAGAGGTGCTGCTCACAGTGCTGAGCTTGCTGCAACTGATGAGGACTCGTCTTTCGTACAGCATGCTTGCATAAACATGGAGCATGTTATTCACGTCCACTGCTACAAAATACTCTGTCAGATTTCTCTGCGAAATAACACAAAAATCACCAGTCAGAGTGTTCACAGGGATCAGCATGATCGTCAAAGTGTAATATGCATGAAGCCAATATCCTGTGTATTTACAAACTGCAATAAACTGTGATAATCCTTATCCAAAGTTACTACTTTTTCATGTGACTGGGAATTTGTACTTTTGTTCACTTTAATCAACAGGGTCAAATATAAAAAGGTTGCACCTACATTTTCAGGTATACTGGGTAAATCTCTTGGATCAGGCACTGTGAAAAACAAATGCTAGAAACACAGAGAAAGAGAGAGTCAAATATGTTTTTGGCTGCAGAAAAACTTACTAAACACAGATTTTATTATTAGTAGACCGATATTTATCGGTGCCGATAGTTGCTTTTTGGAACTTCCGTTATCAAAAAAATATATGTCAATAGTTGCCGATAGTTTGTTTTTATATTATTATTATTATTATTATTATTATTATTATTCCTCTATTTTACCCCTCCGGAGGAGGATTCTACATGGTTTTACAGTCTTACTGCAGACCCTAGAGGTGAAATAAAAACAATGACTTACACCTTGTGGGGATTTGCTGTATCTAAATCTTTTATTATTGACAATATTCATATATAATTTTATCCTCAAGTCAATTGATTTTTTGTTTTTATTTTGATTGCCTAAATCAAATGTTCTAAATTTAAGCAAGTTCAAGCAAAAAAAATGTGACTATATGGAAACATGTCTCACTAGCTCATTGTGTTTACTACTTCATATATTATAAATAATCAAACAAAACCTCATTTAGTGAAATATATTTCAAAATAAGAGTCCAGAAACAAGTAAGTGTATTTCAGGCTTGTGCAAAGTTAAAAGTCCTGCTTTATGCAACAAAGCATGTGTTTTTCTGGTTATTATTGGGATTTAAAAAAAAAAAAATTAGACCATGTCTGTGCTTATCATAGTAAGGCAAGACTAATATTTTTTTTTTTTACATTTTATAAACTGATTTTAAATGGTTAGTTCCCCCAAAGATGAAAATATCTCATTATTTACTCACTATCATGATATCCCAGGTGTGTATGACTTACTTTCATCAAACACATTTGAAGAAAAATATCTCAGCTCTGAAGGTCCTTACAATGCAAGTGGATGGCAATCCGACCTTTGAAGCTCAAAAAAAGGATAAAAGGTCATCGATACGACTCCAGCGGTTAAATTAAAGTTTTCTAAAGTGATACGATCACTTTTGGTGCAAAAAATATTTATGTACTTTTTAACAATAATCCAACGGTTCCAGTAAGCTTCACAAGAGGGTGGAGTTTACGTGGTCTCTCGTGTTATGTATTTGCGATGGACGTAATCTCAGTCTCCTCTCGGTTGAGACTTCAAGGATTAGCACACAAACGCAACATAGTGAGTAAAGAAACAGATAAATACAGATCTAAACCAAGTTTCTGTACAGTGTCCCTGCTCACTTGCATTTGTACATATGTGTATATATAATATTGTCTTACTGTGTATTTCTATATATATATATATTCTATTTCTATTAAATTTTGTATTATTATTATCTCTGTCTTGTTGTATTGTTTGTGCACTGGAAACAATTTGTAAACAGCGCTGCTCTTCCATCTGGGTCACACGTGCCTCAGTTCTTGTGCGTCTCGTGTGCCAAAGCAATTACATCACACACGCCATCCACTGGTGACCGAAAGTGATGATTTAGAGTTAAAAAGTACTTTTGTGCACCAAAAACGCTCGTGTCGCTTTAGAAGACATTAATTTAACAGCTGGTGTCGTACAGATGACATTTATGCTGACTATCATTTCTTTTTGGAGCTTCAAATGTCAGATCACCATCCACTTCTATTTTAAGGACCTACTGAGAAAGTTATATATACCTGAGCTATAATGAGGGTGAGTAAATGATGAGAATTTTAATTTTTGGTAGAACTATCACTTAAAATAAAAAGAAAAACGGCCGATTAATTGGTTATATGCATTTTTAAACACCTTAGATATCGATATCAACAAAATCTACTATCGGTCGACATCTTGTTAATATGAATGTTTTGCTTGCCATAAATGTCATGCACTGTATGTGAGAGTGACTGTATTCTATTACCACACTCAAATGCACAGGCACTCCAGGATCAGGTATGTTCAACCCATGTAGAGACTCTAATAACTCTCTCCACTGACTGTCCTTTAACACGAATGCAAAAACATACATTACACATGCACACATAATTTAAAACAGCCAGAGCATGCATGTTTCACTGTATTGGATGATATATCACTTGTGTATATGTGTGCACATGTGCGATTTGCTGTCATATGTCCACTCCTGACCTGTCCTTTGGTTGTGTAGTCTGCCAGGATATTCAGTAACTTGTAAAAGACCTCAAACCAGGGCAGATAGCTGAACAAAAACAGATTAGAAAGGGAGAACGCAAAAGCTTAATCTGAGACACAAACACAGATGCAAGCGCTTCGCCAATGCATGGTCCCATTGCACATACATTGCGTGTGGTCTATCGTTGCTCTGGCGGTTACAAACCTCGGAACACAAGGGGGCGAAAGAGATTTTTAGCCACCACGACACCGGATGTGGTGGAGTCAACATGTTGACAGTTGAGGAGTGTGCTTTTGTATTTGCTAAAAAGACAACTGAAAAATATGTTTCTATAATCGAACTTGTTCAGCAAGACTCTCCTCAAATTGCCGCTCAGCTATGACAGTTGATTGAAAAAAATAAAATAAAATCTGCCGCAGTGCCCATTGCGCCAACGCTGAGAACACAGCGTGTACTTGCATTAGGTTTTGAATTGCACGCTGACACTTTACACAATGCAACAATGCATAAAATCGAGCTTGCGTAGCAAAAAGCGTCTGAGTTCGCGTACTTACGTAGAGTATGTTTGGGCCTTAAATTGTAAAAAAAAAAAAAAAAAGGTTTTAACCTGAAATTCGTTCAACTTGTAGTCTCAGAGCTAATAAACATTGGACACACAGAATGTTACCTGAGGATACAGTGGCAGCTGTGAGCTCCTGATGAGAGCCTACAAAAACCAAAGCGCTGTTTGCTCTCGATATCCGTTAGAACAAATGTGAAGTTCTGCCCCACCTGACCCACTGACATACTGAAAGACAAGACAGGGTTAGAGTCAGTAAAACACACCGGATAGCGTTGCAGTACAGTGATATTGTGTGGTGTTGTGATATTGTGATATGTAAACATACCGTTCCTCAATAACTAAACAGATTAAAGAACTGTAGTGAATAACATTATAAACTTTGATAAGGAGCAACAACCTAGCGTTTAAAACAAAGCCAACATGTGTGCATCTCTTACCTGTCCACACTGAAGGGGAAACAAAACTTTGGGATAGTCTGTACTGTTTCCTGTAAACAGATTGACAGAGGTAGAATTCATACCTTGACAGAAAGTTTTTGACTTAATGTACACAACAAACCACCACGTACAGATGAGGCTACATCTACTCTGTGTGTTACGTGTAACTGTCGCTCTGGTGCCCCTCCATATGGACTACAATCCCAGGTGGGAAAACAGGTGAGCCTGTGTGTGTTTTTCTCCCCCGATCGGTGTCAGGATGTGGGAATTAACTCTGGAACAATAGCATGACAGAGGGAGGGGACACGGCCCAGATTACAGAGATTCACCGCTGGGTAACGACACCCAGATTGTCCTCTGGGACCAATGGGCCATACAATCAGGGCGAGAGGGGAGTAAAGCTGTGTCTGTGCATGTGCTGAGTGTGTGAAACTGTAAAGAACAGGTGTGTATAGTTAACAGGGATGCATGTCTGCTCCTGATACACAATCAAAAAGTAACAAAAATAAAATGTCTTTAAAATTCTCGCCTTTGTAGGCTAAAGTCTCTTGAGCAATTTTGGTAAAGCTTGATGCTTCACAAAGAATCAAACACAATCTCTAGAGGTTTAACTCCATCTGTCAGAACAGGTGCTCATTGCATTATCACTCAGATGAACAACAATTATAAGATCTCCACTCCGACATCCCAAGAGAGTCAGAGGTTGAGAGAGGAAATAATGAAATACAAACCTGGTCAGTGTATGTATCGGGGAAACTCCTTCGCACCTCTGGTCCTTAAAATAACACAAAAATCACATTATTGAGATTCAACAGTCAAGCACACAGAGAGATAAAACCAAATATCTGGCAGCATCACCCAATGGACAAACTGTACAGAGGGTTCAGATTACGTATACTGACGCAACAGTCTGTGCACATAAAACTCGGTTAGGTCTGAAAGGGTTTCCTCTGATTTCAGTGGGATATGTTGCAGTATGGGTGTGTGCACATGTCACGGGGGGGACTCGTCTCAGGAGATCAAACACAGGATGCTTTGCTCCTGCTCCTCTCATCAAACCATACCGTCACTAGGAAACAGTTGCCTAGTACATAGACGGAGTGAGAAGGAGTCTCAGCAGTGTATTTTCCTACAGCTAGTGCAAAATACTAGAAGGGGCACATTAAAGGAATAGTTCAGCCAAAAATGTAAATTAAAAAGTTTACTCACCCTAAGGACATCCCAGCTGTGCATGACTTTTTTCTTCTGCAGAACATAAATAAAGATTTTTTGAAGAAAATCTCAGCTCTGTAGGTCCATACAATGCAAGTAAATGGTGGCAAGAACTTTGAAACTCTAAAAAGCACATAAAGGCAGCATAAAAGTAATTTATAAGACTTCAGTTGTTAAATCTGTATCTTCAGAAATGATATGATAGGTGCAGGTCAGAAGCAGATAAATATTTAAGTAATTTTTTCACTATTAATCTCCACTTTCACATTGTTCTTTAGTTGTTTTTTTCCCCTATTTGCATTATTTGTGCATATTGTCACCTACTTGTCAAGGCTGGTCAAAGGTGGAGATTTATAGTTTTAAAAAAAAGGGACTTAAATATTGATCTGTTTCTCACCCACACCTATCCTAATGCTTCTGAAGTCTAGGACTAAACCAATGGAGTTGTATGGATTGCTTTTATGCTGCTTTTATGTGCTATTTGGAGCTTCAAATTTCACCATTCACTTGATTTGTATGGACCTACAGAGATGAGATATTCTTCTAAAAATATTTGCTTGTGTTCTGCAGAAGAATGAAAGTCATATACAACTGGGACGGAATATGAGAGAGTAAATGATGAGACTTTTCATTTATGGGTTAATTATTCCTTTAACGCACAGGCTCTAATGGGCAATCCGCCACCCTATTCTCTCCGGTCCAAGTTCCATGTAAGAGTGCATCTTAACACGTTCAGTGGGAGATGCTTATATACAGTACACACAGAATTGGTGCGCAACTGTAAATGTTGTCCATGTTGTGCATGTTCATATAACAAAAGTCCTCAATGAAAATGTATCATGACTGAGGCTAACATTCTGCCAAACATCTCCTTATGTGATCCAGGGAAGAAAGATCATGTTGACTTGCTAATAAATATCCCAAACATACAATTGATCTGACATACAAACTTTGTAAACTTCAGCTAGTTCTTCCTCAGAAGCACTCATCACAGAGGCCTGGTACCTCGTAAACATGAATTTATCTCCTGGGAAACTGATGAAAGTCTTTGCACCATGACACCTGAACATTGTGTATAATCCAGTCAATCAGATTGCTTATGGTTTTAAGGAAGCTCTAGGCATTTTGGTCTATAATATGCATCAGGATGTCCGTGGGTGGTCTGTCTGAGACCGAGACTAGGTGAAAACAGATTAGGACCTGTACAAGGATCTAACTAGCTTAAACTGCACTCAGTAGCTCAGGTATGTTCATTTCATTGCTTGAACTCACATACTCACATTCACACACACACACACACACAGCACCCTGTATCATTTAGCTTTTGGCAACATTCTTCTAGTGCAAGTAATATCATATTTCAGACAAATGAGGAAATGATGCAGCATTCACACATTAGTTCACTTAAATGATTTTTAGTCTTGAAGATCGACGAGGATTACAGCAGAAATCACTTCAGGCTAACGCCCACTAATAGACTCATCACATATGACATTGTCTGATCCTACAACCTGCTCCTTCCCAACAAAATACTGAGAAAAAACTAATATTTCCACTTTAAAAGGAAGTCAAGTATGCGGCAGTGGATTACTGCATTGAGGAAGTGTGAGTGGGTGGGCAGCATGAGTATTATTAGAAGTATTGTCATTGTATTAATGACACATTAACCTATTGTGAAAATAAGAGGACTCACCAGAGCCAGCCGTCCCAGAATGCACCACTTCCATGTACACCTCAAAGGTTGACCCAGGGCTCTCCCTGAAATATAAAGAACTGAGGGTCAGAGGTCAAATATGAGAGTACACTTTAAGGGGGTTTTGGTCTAGACATTGCTTAGAAAGACATCTCTGGTCGATTATCACATCTCTATGACTACACCTAAGATGGATTAGTAATTTTTTTCTGACCAATTTTACCAGAGACATACTGCTGAATATATTTGGCAGCACAAGCCAGACCATCGTTTACTGGTTTTTGATTATTCGGACGTTCTGTTGGACATTTAATCGGAGGAGCAGCAGTGCTGTACAAGCATGTTAAAAGGCGCAAAAATGGGAATCAAGCCGACAGCGCATCTTTCGAACTGCGCTGCCAAGCATCCATCTAGTGAATCTCCACTCTCTTCCTAACAAAATGGACTACTTGCTGCTGGAGTTTTCATCGTGTATTCTTGTGAGTGTTTAAATTCCTCCACGTGTGTGTGAGAGCAACACTGCAACAGCTGGCTGATCACATCACAAACATGGAGCAACAACACCCGGACTCACTTATTATGATTCTTGGAGACTTTAACAAGGCAAATTTCACACATGAACTGCCCAAATACAGACAGCACATTACATGCCCCACCAGAGACAGAAATATACTGGATCACTAACAACAAAGTATGCATATCGCTCTTTGCCCCGTGCAGCTTTAGGACTCTCGATCACTGTCTGGTTCATCTTCTTCTGACCTACAGTCAGAAACTAAAACAACTAGACCTGTAGTAAAGACTGTAAAGAATGGACCAATGAAGAAGAGCAGGAACTACAAGCCTGCTTTGTAAACTGCACTGACTGAAGTGTTTTTGAAGCTGCAGCCACAGACCTGGACGAGCTCACAGATACTGTGATATCATATATTAGTTTCTGTGAGGACATGTGCATTCCTACTGGGAATTATTTAACATACAACAATGACAAACCATGGTTTACAGCAAAACTCAGGCAGCTTTGTCAGGCCAAAGAGGATGCTTACAGAAGTGGGGATCGAATATTGTACAATCAGGCCAAATACAGACCACCAAAGGAGATTAGAGTGGCTAAAAGAAGCTATTCAGAAAAGCTGAAAAAAATATTTTCAGCTAACGACTCTGCATCAGTGTGGAGAAGCCTAAAAGTCTTCACCAACTACAAGACACCATCCCCAGCACTGTAGAGAATCAACAACTGGCTAACGACCTGAATGTGTTTTACTGTAGATTTGAAAAGCCCAGTCACACACTCTATACCCATTTCGACCTTCCCAACAAACAAACATTTACACCTCCTGCCACCACCCTCCACCCCTCTCCTGCTGCTCAACATGCACTTAAGATCTGTGAAGATGATGTGTGCTGGGTCTTCCGGAAACAGAAGAAAAGAAAAGTACAGGGCCCAGATGGTGTTTCACACACTTGTCTAAAATCCTGTGCTGACCAGCAGGCCCCCATTTTCACACAAATCTTCAACAGATCACTGGTGCAGTGTGAAGTTCATTGCTGCTTCAAACGCTCCACAATCATCCCCTTCCCCCAAAAAAACAAGGTCAAAATGACTTAATGACTACAGACCCTTTCTGACAGAAAGGCAGCATTTAATGAGAATGGGGAAATTCAACTCCAGCATATGTACAATCAGCACTGGTACCCCCCAGGGATGTGTGCTCTCCCTAATTCTCGTCTCCCTCTACACAAATGTGTGCACTGCCCAGGACCCCTCTCTTAAGCTCCTGAATTTCACAGAAGACAATACAGTCATCTGCCTCATCCAAGATGACGATGAGTCTGAATACAGAAGGGAGGTTGAACAGCTGGCCATCTGGTGCAGTCAAAACAACATAGAACTGAACACGCTTAAAACAATGGAGATGATAGTGGACTTTAGAAGGAACACCACAGCATTATCCCTGCATTAATCAGCAGTTAGATAAATACTCAAACCAGCCCATCTGGCACCAACAATCATGCCACGGTCCAAATTATTAAGATACATTTTTCCCCATTCTGATGGTTGATGTGAACATTAACTGAAGCTCCTGACCCGTATCTGCATGATTTCTGGAGCTTTTTTTCCAGCAGGACAATGCTCCATCCCACACAGCCGGGTCAATCAATGTGTGATTGAAGGACCACCAGATCAAGACCCTGTCATGGCAGGACCAATCTCCAGACCTGAACCCCCCCCCCCCCCAAACAGCAATGTGAAAGTCTGGTAGAAAGCAGACCAAGACACCTGAAAGCTGTGATTGAAAATCAGGGTTATTCCACCAAAAACTGATTTCTGAACTCTTCCTAAGTTAAAACATTAGTATTGTATTATTGGAAAAATTCATATGAACGTTTTCTTTACATTATTCAAGGTCTGAAAACAAAACATATTTTTTGTTATTTTGACCAGTTGTCATTTTCTGCAAATAAATGCTCTAAATGACCATATAATTTGGAGTTTAGGAGAAATGTTGTCAGTACTTTATAGAATAAAACAATTTTACTCTAAAAAAATATTTTACTCAAACCTATACTTATAAATAGTAAAGCCAGAGAAACTGATCATTTTGCAGTGGTCTCTTAATTTTTTACAGAGCTGTATGTATGTATGTATGTATGTATGTATATGTACAAGTTCATACATACATACATCATGTTGAAAAATGACATCTTAATAACATGTCCAAATAAACAAAACAATGTTTACATTTGTCTACGATTTACATTAGACAGTACTAGAACAACATAAAAAAATCCTCCAGGCAATATAATAAAAGTAAAGATAATTAAACCCTGATTATTTATGTAAATGACTAAATAAACACCCAAATGAACAATAAATTCCATTCAGTCTCTATTTGTCGCAACAAGTCCAAACAGGCCTGTCAGAGAGGTCAGAAATCGCATGAAAAACAACACTGTACGTGACACAGAAGAGGAAAGTGATAATGGCTTACCTGATACGAGAGCCCATTTTATCCTTGATTTAAATCCAACCCGTTCCTCGCTTTAATGTGACAATAACCCGCTATCTGAGTTATATTTCCCCGTTATTCCCGTCACATTCTGCACTGGAACGCCATGGTCTTCACGCGCAGATCACGGTACTACGGCATTGAGGCATTATGGGAGTCGTAGTTTTTTGGGTGCGTCTATGGCTGACAATCTATGGAGCTGTGGACTACATTTCCATTTACAGCGAAGACGTAGTGGCGTAGAAGTCGCCTGACACAAAAGGGAGTGGTTACGTTTGAAATGTATTCCACTACTGATTACAGAATACATGCTGTAAAATGTCATTTGTAACGTATTCCGTTAAATTACTCAAGGTCAGTAACGTATTCTAAATACTTTGGATTACTTCAGCACTGGTAGATTATTTTCACTTGTTTTGACAATAAAAACTCTAAATAAATCAAATTGATCTTGTTTTAAGGATTTTGTTTTATATTTTTACAGGAAAACAATAAAAAAAAAATTATCAAAAATATATATATATTTTTTTTTTGCCCTAATATATCAAAGGATTTACTAGGAAAAAAGAAATTATGATACAACATTAATTTTCTTGATAAAAAAATATGATCGTGCCTGGTAACATGTGCAACTTAGCATAAAGCTGACAATTTACACAAGTTTTATTTCTATTTCTTCTGCTACAAACTTACTTCAAACGTACTTCTCTATCTGCTCGTATATGTACGACATCAGAAAGTGTTTCACCGCTGTTGAAATGCACGTTGGATCACATCCTTTACATGTATTCATTTTTCCATTTAAAATGGCTAAATATTAAATGAAACAAATGACAATAAAATACAAAGTAATTTCTTCAGTAATCAAAATACATTTTGAATGTAACTGTATTCTAAATACCAATTATTTAAATTGTAACTGTAGTGGAATACAGTTACTTATATTTTGTATTTTAAATACGTAATCCCGTTACATGTATTCCATTACTTCCCAACCCTGTATGTGTGTGTGTGTGTGTGTGTGTGTATGTGTATGTGTGTGTGTGTGTGTGTGTGTGTGTGTGTGTGTGTGTGTGTGTGTGTGTGTGTGTGTGTGTGTAAAATTTTACTATAGGTTAGCAAAAAAGGAATTATTTTCTATTATAAAGCAACAAAATATCCAGAAAAGGTTATTAGTGAACAAATGTAGTACCTATAAACTCCATTATTTAACAGCAGTTTTATTGTTTGTTCAGGGATGCAGTGACATTTAGTTTGGGAAACTCATCCAAATTGAGCAATTGTGGTTTTCCTCTTAACAAATTAAACTGACAAGTGAATGTTGCCAACCTGATGGAAGTAAATGGACATTTAGATTAGTTTGGTTAAAAAAAACTGGCAAGCACCATTAATGTTTTGTTCTTGATGGGCATATTTTAAAATTATTTTAATTTATCTGAAGCATTATAGCATACTCGAGCCATCAGAAGTAATAATAAACCATAGACGAACAAATGCAGAGAATAATGCAGTGAATATTAAGATATTAATGCATTAATGTTATATGACCATAATAGGATAAACGCAGAATGAAACAAATTGATTATTTACAATGGTGTCATTTATTAATAAAATATGCATATATTGTTAAATGAAATGAATAATGCAAAATATTTCTAAATGTGAAAATAGCCTATTAGATACAGCATAAATGTGTGTTTCTGACTTCATTTATTTACCTACATTGAGTTGCAGAATAGAATAGAATAGAATAGAATAGAATAGAATAGAATAGAGGATGGCACGTGCAACAGACAACATAAATAGTAGCCTATATTTACTTGATTTGAGCCTTGGAAATGATTTGGTGTTACCCAGTGTTGTCGGGTTGATTAAGTTATTTAAACAAAACCTTTTCCTTTCAGACTTGCACCCTAAACTCGTCAGGACATCAGGAGGATGCACGCGGGCCAACAGCAATAACAAAAGCGTCTGATGTTGCCAAGCGCGCTGAGTCTGAGTGCTTGACGGTACTTTAAAAAGTTTGTTGCGTTTCCAGAGCTGCATGTGCGCGTGCAACCTCCGTCTGTACTCCCTTTGCAAGAGAGAGAGCGAGAGAGCAGAAAGGGCAACTTAAGACATGCAGACACGATTATAGATACAGAGAAAATTGGACTTCTGCAGACACAACAAGTCTGGTACATTGTTTGTTTGTGCTTTATAGAATGTACAGTGGCCACATTTTTACATATACATGTCAAATAGACTTATACAGAGAGATTATGTAGGCTATATACTTGCATGGTAAAAGTTCATGAAAATTAAGGTTACCAGTTCCTGGGTTTGAGTGCAAAGACGTGGATATCTCCCCAACCTCTTTTGGGAGACTTCCTATTTCCCTGACTCAACAGAGGTGACATATTCATCTGCAGAACAGGAGAGAGGGCAGTGCGATACTTCCCTACTCAATATGGAAGATAATGAATCGGTAAGTGAGTTTATGTTATTCATGGATAAAAGAGAATGGAAAAAGAGAGAGAAAAGCTATGTTTCATCGTTTGTGGTGGATGTCATTATAGGGGATTTGATTTTAAAAACTATTATTGCATTTATTATTATTATTTATGTGTTTATATTTTAATCTTACGTTATATACTGTATATTTATATCTAAACTATTTACTGGAGCCTTTTTAGTATTGATAGCTTCAATGTTTTTTTTAAGTAAGCTAATTTGGGGTGCATATAGATTAAGTCTATGCTAATCGAGTAACGAGTTTAATGTCTGTTTATATAAAAAAAATTAATTACTCTTTTTTGTAAATAAATCAAATATTCATGAATTTACCGTACATTATGCTGTTATTGATGCTTGTTGAAATGTGAACCCCGCTGTTTAGCCGCCTTGTATATATTTCTGTATTTCAGAATACATATACAGTAGCCTAATTAGCCTATAATGTTTGAGAAAAGCAGCCTCGGGATGTTAGATACATTTTGATATCGATGAAAAATGTTTACCTGTCGTGTTTCAGAGCTTGGAGTCACCTGTGTGCGCGGGCTGTGGCGGACTGATCTCAGATCGGTTTTACCTACTCGCGGCGGACAGGCAGTGGCACGAGCGCTGTCTGAAATGCTGCGCGTGCCACGCTGACCTGGAGTCAGAGCTCACTTGCTTCTGTAAACACGGAGACATTTACTGTAAAGAGGACTATTACAGGTAAAATGAAAATACTGTAATGAAAATATAAAGCACGTGACCTTTTGCCACAAAAGCCTCTAAATTTCACAAATATCATAATTGAGTTTTGAACTAGGTAGCCTAAATGAAACAACATGCAAAACCTCTGCTAGAGAACACATTCAATACATTCAATTGGATCTGGACTCTGAAACTTTATTGTTACCCACATGTAACTATTACTGAATAAAGAAATATATATATATATATATATATACACACACACACACACACACACACACACACACTAAAAATAAAATTAGAAATGTAGAGTATTTTTTTATGAAAGATTATTCAATTGAATTAAATGGAATTTTGATAAAATTGAAAAGCATAATCCATACAATTATTTTTGAATCTATTTTAGATAAATATTATAAATCTATATTCTAAATATAATGGTGATTTTTTTTTTTTTTTGTGATCTCAAAAAAAGGTGTGATAAAATACATTTTTAAATGTTAATATTTCTGAAGAACAGTATGTTCCGAAGACATCTCAAAAGAATCTTTCTGATTTTATAAGTCTTAATTCTTTTATTTAAAATAATGTTTTCTCTTAAGTAGGAGGTTTTCTGTGCATAGATGTGCACGGTGCCACCTTGGCATCTCAGCAACAGAGATAGTGATGCGTGCCAGGAATCTGGTGTACCACCTGAACTGTTTCTCCTGTGCCACTTGTGACAAAGTGCTGTTCACTGGAGATTACTTTGGGATGCGAGATACCTCAGTGTACTGTCAGGTACATTTCGAGATGATACTACAGGGGGAATGCCACTTAGATTTCTATTATTCAGACATATCTCCAACAAAGCCACAATCAGAGACTTCCATACACAATGAAGTGGCCCCTGTGCAAAGAGGACGACCCCGAAAGAGGAAAAACTTAGATGCAGCAAACCAAGTTATTTATAATTCAGGTAATGTTTTGTGGATGTTATTGAAATACTCTTTAAACCCATGAAGCACAGCTTCACAATGCTTCATATGTTTAATAGAGATTATCAGAATATTAATGTTACTCATTTAATCAATGATCTTTTAGAAGCAAATGATGCGCTTGACTATGAAATTTTTTTAGGCTTCAGTGTGTGTCCTATCAGTGTTGGTTAACTGTGTGTGTTGCACGTTGTCTAGATGCAAGCGATATGGGTGTGGACCTGGTGGAGAAAGTGAAAGAGTTTAGTTGCCAGAAGTCCAAACGCATGCGAACGTCCTTTAAGCATCACCAACTGCGCAGCATGCAGGCCTTCTTCACCCACAACCACAATCCAGATGCCAAAGACCTCAAAGAGCTCTCACAGAAAACAGGCCTCACCAAACGTGTGCTCCAGGTCAGACATTTCAGGATCTATTTAATTAGATATACTGTATATATGTAGTTTCTGGGTTCCCATGGTCATGGTCGATCTTTAATGATAGGGGAGGTTATAAATGGCATTTTTCAGGTTTGGAAAATCCAATCTCAAAAGTAATTGATATTTCTATAGAGAATACGTCTTTTTTTAAAAATATACATTTTAAATTTTAAACATTTTTAATTTTTTTTTACTGCTCTAAAATATTTAATGCACTGGAAATTGCTCTTATGTCATGTACAACTTTTATGATGTCTGATTTGTCAGTGAATCATTTATTTGAGTCAGTTGCTATCAATTAATTTGTTGAAATGGATAACAAATCGGTCTAAATTATTAATTTACAAATGAATCTGAATTCAGTAATTACAAATTAATGTCACAAAACAAATGCGCAAAAAGTCAATGAAATACATTGGTCAAAATGTATTTAATAATTTGTTCTCCCAAGCTGCAACTAAATTCTCAAAGCAGAAAAACTCTAAATACATTTGAATCCACTCATTTTTTTATATATATTTTGCATTAATATCAATTTAAATAGGTTGTTTTTGTTTGTTTGCTTAAAATGTTATTATAAGACAAACATTAAGATAAAGCATAAGTCAATGATTCAAATTTCTAATATAAATAAATAAATACAAATATTAAAAATACAGATAGTCATACATGTTAGGTAAGGTTACTTTTAAAAGTAACGATAAAATAATGCGTTACTTGTTAGAAATGTAACTTAATTAATTACAAAGTAAAGCATCACGTTACTTTTGCGTTATTTTTCTGTTACTTTTTTCTCACAGCCACTTTCTCTTCTGCTATGTTATGCATTCCATACAAATAAGCCATGCATTGCACACAAGAGACTTTACATGCCATGCTAGCTACTGTACAACACTCATGTCAAAACAACATAGAAAACAATCAGATATTTAGAAAGTAGGTCTTCATGTCATATTTATAATAAAGAATCAATAACATGAATATGCATGATTTGTTTTTCCTTCAACATGGAACTCAATATGAATAATGAAGAATAGCCACTGTCTTACTTGAACCTGCAACATATATGTCATCATGTGCTGTGCCCATCAACAATGCTACAGTCAACTTGAGATGTTTTTCAAAAGTATGGATCAAATTCAGTGGGGAATGCCAGCCTAACATGTTCAAGGAATGTGTCTGATAATAAAAGAATATTTTTCACTGAAGTCATCTCAGTGCAAGCTTGTTTTGAGCTGATCTACGGTGCGTACAGACGCCACTTGTTGATCACACACAACTTCAAATGCCCATATTGATACAATACATTTTTAATGCTACCAAAATGTCATAAAAATGGTTTGTTTCATGAATCAAACTTCTTGTTAATTCTAAAACTAAAATGTAGAATCTTTTTAGAAACTAAGACATTTTCTCTGAATACACAATCGATGTAGAACATTGCTTGGAGCCACTGTTCCAGAGTCAGCTTTTCTCATTCCAATCCCCCAGTTATGGGGAGCACCCCTACGAGTGGGGTGGCCAATGGGGTGGCCAGGCTTTGCTCCATGGTGGCCACGGCCACCCCATTGGCCACCCCACTCGCAATTGCTGTTTTAGTCGTTTTTTTTTTTTTGTTTTTTTTTTGTGGCACAATTTAGTTCTTTAGAGGTGAAATCATCTCTGTACAAATGTACAAATTTAACATGTGCGCTCACCAATTGTATCCACACACACACACACACACACACACACACACACAGTCCGATTATATAAAATGCTGCCTGAACATTCACTTGCCCCTGCCTGGCCACCCTTTTGAAAAACTCCTGGATACGCGGAGCATAAGTCAGGCTGCATAAGTCAGTGAATTGAGCGAGTATTTCACCCTGTGTATCATTTCATGGCCAGTGGAAGACTAGTCTTGTAATCCCTCTGCCTAAATGCATTTACTGATTTTTTTAATGCAGTGTATACTAATACATGATTCAATCGTGTTTCACACAAATGAATTTTGACCTCATATTAAGCTAAAACATGCAATTTTCTCAGCTTGTACAGCTAATGTTCATGCGTATCAGCCAGTTGATTGACAGGTGATGTCTGTATCTAAAAGTTGATAAGTCTATTTTACCTACAGCCTGAGACTTCCTTTCTACATCCATTGATTGTTGGGTGCTAGAGCTTCTTTTTTGGGCATTCCAATTTTTCCCAGTCATTTAAATAGAAGTGACTCATCTCAGCTAAATAGTCTCTCGCCTGACAGCTACAATGCCCATCATGCACTACATCCCCTCCCCGAAGTTGGCACACTTTTACTCCTGATTTCTCACAACACAGGGACAGTAGAGGTGTACAAAAGCAACTCGTTCATTTATTTATAAAGTAACAATATTATGGTCTAAAATGAAATCGTGTTACTTGACTCAAAAAAGTAATCTTGCATTATTTGTAATGTGTTACATCCAATGAAACAAAAAGCACCAAAAATTAGTCCAATAACTTCTGTGCCACATTCCAAGTATCCTGAAGCCATTGAGTGAGCGACAGACTGTAATTTAAAGAATTATTCACTGAATATGTTGCCCTGTGCCATGGCTCTGAAATATTATTCACTCTTGATCACAAAACACTGTATTATGACGAACATCATTGGTTCCCACGTGTTTCGTGACCGATCACGAAGCACCAGATTTGACTGTGCATATACATGAATGAAATTTATAGCTACAGCAGAGGGCAACATGTTCAGCATCTGCTAAATTAAACTATTTACTTAATGGCATCTTTATTATCAGCAGGTTTGGTTCCAGAACACCCGTGCAAAGTTCAGGAGAAATCGTTTGTATCAGGACAGCATGGGAGCAGACAATATTTTGGAATCAGACAATTCCACCATCACGTCACCATCTGTGCCTTCACCCGAGCTTTCCCTCGCTTCCATGAGCCCGTCCAGCCCCAATAGCATCTCTCCATCGCAACACACATGTACAAACTACAACAGCATGAGCCCATCACAGTGCAAACTTCCCAGTTTCTCCTAAGATCCTCTACAATTTAATGTTTAGTAAGTATGTTGTCCTCATAGGGACAATTGGTTGGTCCCAACAATGTCAGCAACACATTCTCACACCCAAATCGTCACATATGGACGCTTTGCCAGGACCCCTTGGCATCATTTTTCAGCGTGCAGGGTAGTCTTAACCAAAACAACGCTAAACTGCAGGTAAAACGGCATTCAAAGGTGAGTTTAACAACGCTCCATGGCGTGTGCAAGTAAGCAGTTTAAGCGTTTTCTTAGGTACTGGTATACATAGGTACACTGCTTTAACTAGAGCATGCTGGATAATGTATTTTTATCGGAGGTTTGTTGATGTTAATAAATATATATAATATGCTACGATTGTGTTCAATTAATCAAAGTTTTTTTTTTTTTAAATCCTCTATAGAAGTCTATCGGACTACCCTGCACGTTGAAAAATGACGCCAAAGGTATACCCAGTGCATTAAAAAGTGACGCCAAGGGGTCCTGGCAAAGCGTCCATATGGGACGAGTTGGGTGTGAGAATGTGTTGATGTCAGAGATATAGGTTTTTCAATCCTTATAGGGAAATTTGGCACACACACACACACACACACACACACACAAATAATCAAATGTGGTTTGTGTTTTTATTTGACGTCTCCACACAAGATCAACTTGGCCTATGGTTTGTTTGCGAGATCAAAGCAAAATAAAGCATCCACATTATGAAAAAAATATGTGTTAGTTTATTCAACGCTGGGGTGTGTGGTGTTTGATTATCTTGCCTTGGTTACATCCATGTGTTGTGTGGATAAAGTTTGTTTAGCTGTACTGTAATTACCCTGATCTTTACCAAGGTGATTGTGGTTTGCATTGCACAGTTACGAGCTGAGAGTGAACTTTGCAAGTGCTGGCAAAATTGCTGCACAATCATAGCATCAAACAGGGAGAAGAGAGAGAGAGGGAGAGAAAGATATTTGGTACCGTGTTTGTTCCATGACTGCCTTGTTTTATTGGCTGCTAATGAAGTCTGTTTTGCACTGCAAAAACTGTTTTCCTCCTTTCCAGAATTTGACTTCATTATGGTGTATTTAACAATGCAACTGAATGGTCCAATTATTATATAAAGGCATCATAAAAGTAATCCATACAAATCCAGTGGTTTAATCAATTAATCAAATTAAAATATAACTCAGAGCTGAAATATTCTTCTAAAAATGTTCATTTGTACTCTGCAGAAGAAAGAAAGTCATACACATCTGGGATGGCACGATTAAATGATGAGATCATTTGTATTTTTGGGTGAACTATTCCTTTAAGTTAACAATTGCAGCTTACAACTTTTTACAGAGTAAGACACTCTATATTCCTTTATTTTACTTTTAATCTGCAAACCGTATTGCACCCGGAACAGGTTTTTTGTTCTTTACGTTTTCCTTAGTGAGTGTTGATTAGTCGAGCAAAACAATTGCCACCACAATGCTAGGGTGTTGCAATGTGGTTGGTAAACTGTTCTGAGTGAATGTCAGTGGATTGCTATGTGGTTGCTAGGATGTTCAGGGTGGTTGCTAGGTGCCTGCTTAGTGGCCCAAGTCAAAAGAGCCCACCCCAACCCTAAGTTTCTAATATATAGACCTCACTATTATATAGGTGCCACACAAGGCACACAACGGAGTGAGGAAATGTGATGGTGGCATAGTGGGCTAAAGCATAGAAATGGTAAGCAGAAGGTTGCCTGTTCGATTCCAACAGTCACCACCATTGTGTCCTTGAGCAAGGCACTTAACTCCAGATTGCTCCAGGGGGATTGTCCCTGTAATAAGTGCACTGTAAGTCGCTTTGGATAAAAGCGTCTGCCAAATGCATAAATGGAAATGGAAATGGAAAGGTCAATCCTAGCACATGGAAGTGATTGGTCAATGGTGGTCGACCTTGGCCAGCAGCTAAAATGTTCTTCTGCAATCGCCATTAAATCCTTGAGGCCAGATATGTTATGGTCGTTATCAGCTACTAAAGTCATAATGATTGAACTTACTGTCCCATGGGAAGAGGGACTGGAGGTAACGTATGAGAAGAAGAAGCTAAAATATGCTGATCTGGCCACCGAGTGCAAGGAAAATGGATGGAGGGCTGCCACTTACCCCGTGGAGGTTGGGTTTCAAGGGTTTATTGGAATATCAATGCAGCACCTGTTGAAAAACGTTGATATCTTTGGATCAGCGTTGAAGAAGTCTCTGAATGAAATGGCAGAAGAAGCAGAAAATGGGAGCTTTTGGCTATTTTTAAGAAGGAAAGATGAAAACTGTGGTGTGCAAAAGTGAAAAAGTAGGTACTTCTTGGAGGGGCGGCTGACGCAGTCTTGCGTCTTGCCTCTCAAGTCGCTCTCCTACTTCATCTGTTGGAGGATTGTTTTAAGGATTTGGCTGGGTGTGTGGGTGGATGTGTTGAACCCTGGTGGTATGTTAGGCCTCAATGAGAAAGGAGGAATTCTTGATGGGAAAGCAAGATTGAGAGGCAATCGAAAGTATCTGGTGTCCAGCTGCGGGGGGTGGCAGGGAGACGTCCCTGACCGCAGCCCCACCACCAGGAGATGTTCCGGGATTAATGGGGCGAAACATTCCCGATAGGTGGCTCCTGGCTGATGACCCCGTAGCTGGACAACTGAAGTCAAGTCAAGTCAAGTCAAGTGGTTTTTATTGTCGTTTCAACCATATACAGTTAGTACAGTACACAGTGAAACGAGACAACGTTCCTCCAGGACCATGCTGCTACATAAAACAACATAGGACAAACACAGAACCACATGAGACTACACAGACTAAATAAAAATACCTATATAACGGTATAATGAAGGCACCGGCGGAGGTGCGGCAGGCAGCAATGCCCAGCAGGTTTAGACATCTACCTGTGCATCTGAGAAGGCCCATACTGGCCCCTTGATATGGCTTGATCCCGCTTTCAGTGCAAGTTGTTGCCAGATTTATCATTCACAATCAAAACAATGAGTTTGACTGCTTAGAAAAGTAATAATAGCACACTTCTCAACAAGTTGTAGAACTTGAGGAATCAATCAATTAATATGGATAGCACAAATGGGGCTGAGTTCAAATCTAAGTATGAACAATAGTATTACTGATGCTTGTTTTAGCAAACACCACTAATTATACACATTTTCACTGCAGTACTGAAAGGGGTTTGTAATTCTGGGTTGTATCATCAACACCAAACATTCCTGGTTTGATTTATTTGTCATATTACTGCCTGTGAAATCCAGGGGGCGCCACTGAAATGTCAGATAACTGCTAAGCAAAGAATCTCAAAAATCCGCAAACCACATCAGCAAAATAGCACACAATCACAAAACGGTTTCCTCTACACGCACACGCACACGCACTAGCGATGAAAAAAGAGAAGTTCTTCACACAGTCTTTATAATTGTATGTCATTTCCTTTTTCATGGCTAGTAAAATTGGGAACCTTGCAACTTCCCTTAATGTTGTAGTACTGTAGTGTCTGTAACAATAAAATGTCGATATGGTGAGCGCGCGTGCATGCGTGCGTGCGTGCGTGTGTGTGTGTGTGTGTGTGTGGGTGGGTGTGGGTGTGTGTGGGTGTGTGCGCGTTTGTTCACAATTTCTCTGGTGAATGACAACTATTCAGGTTGAAAATTAGTCTATGTGCGTGCAAGACTGCAAAAACTACAGCAAACTCTAGAAATATGTGGGACTGCTTTATATAAAACAAAGCAGGCCACATGAAAGTCTGGGGGGTTTGCTGTAATATTGTTATTACACATGGGGTTATACCGAAAGGATGGCGTCATAAGTGTGTCATAATGTCTTCTTGTGAATTACCCATCTTAAAAGTCAGGTTTGGGAGACTTGGTCATGTCAAATCATTTTTATTTGTAGGCTTTTCACTAGCAGCTTTGTTTCAAAGCAGGTTTACAGAAAAGCATGCATTAACAGAAAATGTATTATTTTATACGTATATGTATTATTATTGTTAATAATTATAATATGTAATAAAATAGTAACAATTACAACAATATTAAATAGTAATATGTGGAATCATCCTGGGATTCAGCTATTCAATGTTGTCTAGATAGACCATTTTTTATATAATATAATATAATATAATATATACTTTAAATACATTTTAATATTAATGTTGATATTAATTTATAACATTACTTTAAATATAAAATATGATTGTTATGATGATGATGATGACGATTATTATTATTCATATAAAATTCTATAAATATATTAAAATAATATAATACATAAATATAACAGATATGTATTATCATAATAATAATATTATACATGTGTAATGTATTTCCTATGCACCAACAATGTATGATCTATAAATCGAAATGCCAGAATATTTTTAGCTGAGTCTAACCTTAAGGAAACTCAAACTAAAGGACAGAAGCGTTGCTCTAGTCAGAGATCACAGCCATGTGATGCACGGGGTGTGACTCAAACTTGCGTGGACTGACACGAGTGAATAGGGTGTCTTGAGGCTGACCGAAGGGGTTTCTCAACATTTCTAAGCCCTGTAAATGTCTGAAGCACCGTGCTGGAGAGGTAAGTAGAACTACTGTGTGACTTTTAACCCAATTTGTTGAAAACACGATGCTCGTGACGTTCATCCGCGCCCCTCGCGATACGGTGTGCTAGTTGCACAACGTGTTCGTGAAGAAGATCGTGCCAAAATACGCGTGGGGTCGACTTGACATATGTGCAAATAATGTCGGTGTAGCGCACTAAAGAGAAAAGCAAAGACAGAGAGGATCTAAAAGAAGATAATGCGGGAAAACAACCATTATTACGTAGTTATTTTGGAATAAAGATAGACAACGCAAACAATTGCATATGGTTTAGTTCACGTCAAATTCTCTTCTGCAATGTGCATTTGATCGTATGTGTCAAAAGTGGACCAGAGGACTTTCTACATCTGTGTGGAAAGTTCATGCAACTGTTTTTTTCTGAACTCAAACACATACTAGGGCCTAATTCTGCTGCATTCTTTCCATGCGCTCTTTTTAAAGGAAGCATAATAAAACCCTAAAACAATGATTTTGCATTGTAAATGCTATATAGGGACAATTAACAACTGTAAAGGAAACTTTGAAGCTCAGAAATGCTATTCGATACACAGCCTAACGGGAACACCCACATTCAGCTTGTTATAGCGACTACGATAGTTAATGCAAATATACGACATAGCTTTGAATAGGCTTATCATTCGTAAATGATAGGCTCATTTATGATAACAATTGATGTTATGTGATATGAGCACGCTTTTGTTACAAAGTTATGTGTATGATAGTACTGCAGAGTGTTTATATATATATATATATATATATATATATATATATATATATATATATATATATATATATATATATATATATATATATATATATATATATATATATATAGTGTTTATATTTATACATATATATAAAGGGGAACTTCTGTGTTTACGGAGCTGCGGAGTTTTGACTCCGCCCACACTGAGTGTTTGTTTGGATCCATTCACGTGATTTTTGCCATAAAGTACCGCTTTTGCCCGTGATACTGTAGCAGCTCGTCTATGACGTCACCGCTCTGAATAGAAGCGCCAACGTGACGTATATTAAGGCAAATGGACCCAAAAGTAAAGGGCTTGTTGACTTTTCTCTCAACATTAAGATTTAAGGTGAAAATGTATATGAACATACACTGAAAAAAAACAACGTTTTAAATTGTGCTTTATGTGGTAACAACTGTTACACTGACAAAACTAATTTTAAGGGTTGCCATGCATACATATGGCCATATATGACATTAAATATATAATGACATTTTAGTTTATGTATTTTAGCATACAGTATATGTACACATTCAAATACTACTATTATTTACATAAATGAAAACGGCAAATATTGTAGTATTTTTAAATATTTGTTACTTAAAATGTATATGTACAAGAATGTGACCTTTTACATCATTTATATTATAAATGTGTGTTGCATTTATTGCCATATAACAGAGTTCTTTTGGGTTCGGTCAGGTAGAAATACCCAAAAATTTTAATTCTCTCATTATTTTCTCACACTCATGCCATCCCAATTGTTTATGACTTTATTTCTTCTGCAGAACACAAATTAAGATTTTAAGAAGAATATCTCAGCACTCTGGGTCTGTAGAATGCAAGTGAATAGTGACCAAAAATGTAAAGGCCTCATAAATTCAGCATAAATGTAATCTACAAGACTACAGTGGTGTAATCTATGCCTTCTGAAGAGATCTGATTGGTTTTGGATGAGAACAGAACAAAATATAACCCCTTTTTCACTGTACATCCAGCCATTGCAGTCTCCAGGCGCGATCATGATTTCAAGCTTGATTACACTTTCTAGTTTGTGAAACATGCTCAGAGTGCTAGATGGCTCTAGGAAGTGTAATCGAGCATGAACTCATTATCAGGGCCAGCCCTAGCATTTTGGGGGCCCTAAGCAGATTTTCAAAATGGGGCCCCCCTACCTACAAGTGCACCTGTCCAAACACACCCAACATTAATAACTAAGCAAGTCGGTGGCCCAATGCAGCCACACATTTCGCTTAATAGGTAGGACCGCATTGATCATGATAGCCAAGGAGATTGCTAATGTCTAGATTTTTTGTGAAAAAGGATTTATATTTTGGTCTGTTCTCACCTAAAATTGATTATATCACTCCTAAAGACATGGATTAAACCACTGGAGTCATATGGATTTCTTTATGCTGGAGCTTCAAAGTTTAGGTCGCCATTCACTTGCATTGTATGGACCCACAGAGCTTAGATATTCTTCTAAAAACCTTAATTTCTGTTTTGCATTAGAAAGAAAGTCATACATATCTGGGATGGCATGAGGGTGAGTAAATGATAAGAGAATTTTCATTTTTGGGTGCACTAGACCTGTAAGGTATACATTTTTCAATTACTTACTACCTTCATTTAGATCATTTATTTCATGCAGTCAATCTGCTTGTAATTGTTAATAGTTTTAGCTTACCAGAATTAGAAACATTTTGTTTAAAATAGTTTTAGATGAAGTATTGCAAGTCACACCACATGACTCTACTGTCAACTACCCAATTATCATATTTATATTTATCATATTTAGGTAAGGTTTTACTGAGTAGGACCTGCATTGTATAATGACCTCATAAACTACAGAAACTATATGACTCATGTTGATCATGGGGGCAGAGAGGATCTGTGCTAAACAAGTCTACACATAGTTTTATTTTAAGTCAAACGTGTTCATTTCAATGACAAAAAACGATGCGGTAGTGGTGTGTGTTTCTATCACAGAATCAAATGCAGTGACTATGCCTGTGTGTGTTTCCGTGCGTGCTTGGGGGTTTGGTATGGAGATGTGACAGGGGTTTTTGGTGTTCAGATTGTGGTTGAAGTGTAGTGTTTGATCGGGCGGAAACACAAGCACATTACTCAGAAGAGTTAGAGGAAGATAGAGAGCTCAGATCTCTCGTAGGTCACTTCCTCAAGACCACTTGCTAATTTGGTCTACTAGTATGTGCAACAGTACATATGAATCAATTATATACAGTACATTTCAAACAGAAGTATGCAACATTGTTATTACATGAACTTATTTTGTTGCATCTTTAATACATTGAGCGGTGTCCTGTTATAATCACAGAAATAAAAACAATTCGTCTGCATTTTAATCCAATAAAACCCAATTGTGTTTTAACGGAGATGGCTGATATTCCCAGTTCAGTCATCAAACTGGAAATTAATGATAGCAGCATGCTGTGCAGAGTACTCTATTGTATACTACTATAAAATTTGATGAACTGTGTGTGCACTGTATACTGTATACTGTAGAAAGAGTAAGGGTAGCATGCTAGTATGCTATGCCTAACATAGCCATTTTGATGCAACTTTTGTGTCGATAATAATTAGAAAGATGACTCATGAGCGCTTTCTAAGTATTGGTTTCTAAGAAAACTGAGATTCACACCTTCATCTATAAATACACACTAAATGACGTAGGTAGTGTGTCTAAGTATGTTCCTCAATTCTAAGAACGCAGAGAACGGACTTGTGTTCTTGTAAAGACCAGTCTCGCCAAGCTACCTTGGAAGAATGAACTCGGAAGGACAGGAGGACGTAAACGCATCGACTCCGAGCTTTGATATGTGCTGCGGTCTTCCTGTTGTGCAATTGCCCGTCCCTGCACATTTGAAGCCATTGAGAAGCCAGCCATTATCACTTTAGTGACAGTATTATTATCATCACACCAGTGAGGTTGTTACTAGTGACACTTTACACTAATAAAGTCTGTAAACACTTGTTTTCTCCATGTTTATTCAAATATATGGAGTGTGATGACTCTCACGAGCCGTCAGACTTTCACAAGCTTACAGTGGGAAATTCTTGAGGAAAAATCTAAATGATAAATGTCCTTCATCTGCCACCATAGTACAGAGTTCTTGCCCACAAGTCACCATCTGGTGCATCCTCTATTTCAAGGACACCTCCGGGTAATTTCCTGCATTCTCGGCACTTGCGTTCTTGAGGATTGGAATCGAACTTCGGCAGTGGATGATGCTGTAGAACGAGGAAATTAATGTAGTGCTGTGTATTTGAATAGTGTGTTTTGGGTCTACATGCATTGTCGGCAGCCATATCACCCTGAAGCTCTTGACTGGTTGCCCACTAAAGCTAAGCAGGGTTGAGCCTGGCCAGTACCTGGATGGGAAACCTCCTGGGGAAAACCTAGGTTGCTGCTGGAAGTGGTATTAGGGAGGCCAGCAGGGGGTGCACACCCTACAGTCTGTGTGGGTCCTAATGATGGGGACACTATACTGTAAAAAAAAAAAAAGCACCGTCTTACGGATGAGATGTTAAACTGAGGTCCTGACTCTCTGTGGTCATAAAAAATCCAAATTGGCCCCTATCTATCATGGACTTGTATTAATCTCCATTCCTGAATTGGCTACATCACTCTACTCTCTCCTCTCCACCAATAGCTGGTGGGCGTTCTGGCGCACTATGGCTGCTGTTGCATCATCCAGGTGAGGAGATTCCCCCTATACTATGTTGAGTGCATAGAAAAGCGCTATATAAATGTAAAGCATTATTATTATTATTATTATTATTATGTGTTTGTCACAGTGTGTTCAAGCTGGAGTGTGTGATTTGCGGAATTGCAAAAAAGAATCACTGTTCTCAAACATATTCCAAAAAACTCTTTATCTTCCATTGATTGCACAAACTGATAGTCCTGCCCCAAACTCACCCGATTGGTCGAGCCAATGTTGCTGTGTTGGGCTAGATGGGCCGCTCAAAGAAAGAGAGGATGTTTTGATATCGCCACAGAGCCACAGTGATACACTTTTAGGTGAAATCAACCTACAAATGGCGTACTGTCAATAATTTTAACATCGAAAAATTACACACATTAAAGTGGGGCAACATTGCAGATGGTGGAATAGAATTCTTCCTTTGCATTTTTCTTCACGTGAACGGAAGAAACCGGTACAGAATCGCACCTCTCCTTCCTCCCTTCAAAATCTCTCAATTTAAATTTTTTGCAGACCTGTTGTTCTCCATCCCTGAGAGCAGGAACTGGCTGTTAGAGACAGACAGAGTGAAATTACATTTTGCTTTAATGGGAAAGCCAGTTATGATTCCTGCTGTGTGAGCTATTTCAGTATATTTCATGACTACTGATGTACTGTGGTATTCAGCAATGCTCCCACATGTATTTATTTTTCTCATTTACTGCACAGACATATACCACTTAATAACTTTACAGTTTTGATAGTTTTAGATATGTATAACATGTTTTTTTTTGCTTTTTTTATACTACTTATTTTGTATATTTATTACTAATTTGTATATCATTTACTGTTTATAATATATAGTGTAAAGCTTGTAGAGAATAGTAGTTTGCCTTGTTGTTGCATTTTTTTGACAATTAAAAAAAAGCAAAGCGAAAAATGAAATAAATAAATAATTAAATGATGTCATCATTTACTCACCCTCTTGTTGTTCCAAACCCTGTCAAGCCAATAAATGTCAAAAATGTACTTTTTTGTGTTCCATGGAACAAATAGAGTACTGTGGGTTTGCAATGACATGAGGGTGAGTGAATGATGGCATCATTTAATTATTTATTTATTTAATTTTTTGCTTTGCTAATTTTTAATTGTCAAAAAATGCAACAACAAGGCAAACAACTAATACTTTCTATTGCATTATTTAGTTTTTATACTGAACTAATGATATTGTCTAATACCTAACAATCACATAAACCTTTTTGCAACTTAATTTAAAAATGTTTTATTAAGATAATTTAGTAAGTTTTTAAGCCATTTTCCTTGTACTCTAGATGATTTCAGGTTTTACTATCTTTTTGGGGACAATTAAGCAAAACCTGGCCCACACACACACACGTTTTCAGTGTTCTGCATACAGTTTGTGCAATATCCTCTGGAAGTAACATACTGCATGCATCATTGCACAAAGGTTTTATCTTTAGATCTGTGGTCTGTTTTATGTTGTGAATGTAGTTCCTAGAATATCTCTCTGTATTTTGTGTGGGTATTAAGGAAAAACTTTTCAGTTGCTAAAAGTGAGTGACAAGAGACAGAAAGAAGTTGCGTAAATATCACATGCACAACTGAAAGTGTCGGTTAATAGGGGGATTACCGAGATAATGTGAGTAGTATTCGGCATGTGATCTAATCCCTTATATAGAATAAAACAGCTTTTTTTAAGCAACTGGCTTGACTGAAGTGTGAATGTACATCATTTTAAGCATTTAACAAAGTTATTTAGTGCTCCTATATTTATCTTTGTAGGAGTTTTTGTTGTTTAGTTTCATATATAGTGAGTCTAAATCAAATGACCAGCAATTACATGTTTAAATTGTTTTCTCTGCTAATTAAAATGCGCACGTTTCTGTTAATGTGCCTGTTTACAATCAACAAACTACAATGGCTCACTTTTTCACCTATTTAAAAATTTAACATTTTTTAAATAATAAGGAAAATAAAAAGTAGTGTTGCAGTAAACCATGTTTTTACATTTCAGTATCTCTATTATAATATAATGGTTGTAACTAGATTTGTATATTTTCTGAAAAGAATGTGGATGGCACTTGGCTGTACATACGTTGCTAAAGTGTCCTGAGTGGTTTTAGTGTGTTGCTATGCAGTTGCAATGTTATTCTGATTGGTTGCTAGGGCGTTGCTAGGTGGTTGTACTCTCCAACTTCTTATATATTTGTATATACAGTACCTGAATATTTTTCAATATGCTTTAAAAGCACATAAATTAATTTTCTATAATTTTTAATTTGATTATGTCATTTGCAATGCTTCAATGGATTGTAGTTCATTACCTTATTAAAGACGTAAAGTGCAATCTTGTTCCTTTGTCTTTGTATCCAATTTTCAAATTGTCTTTAGCTTCCAATCAAAGTAATGTGATTCACATTAGAGTTAGTTGGTTTGGTCTTTGGCTTAGAACTCTTATATGAAGGATTTTATGAAATCTTTATGGAAAAAAATACTCCTAGAGTGGGCGGGCAAGAGTGGGCGGGCACTAGTGCTGGTCTCTACGCAAGAAATACAGCTTTGGGAAAAAAAGAAACCACTGAGAAATATGTTTGAGTAAAATTAACATTTGTATTTTATTCTATAAATTACTGACAACATTTCTCCCAAATTCCAAATAAAAATATGGTCATTTAGAGCATTTATTTGCAGAAAATGGCAACTGGTCAAAATAACAAAAAAGATGCAGTGTTTTCAGACATTGAATAATGCAAAGAAATCAAGTTCATATTCATTATTCATTCATCAAATTTCACAGTGGGTGCGAGACACTGTGGCTTGAAGGCCTCTCCAGGTCTCCGTCTAACCATTAGATGACCAGGTGTAGGATTGGTGATGATCTGGGGGTGCTTCAGCAAGGTTGAAATCAGGCAGATTCATCTTTGTGAAGGATGCATGAATCAAGCCATGTACTAGGTTAGACTGGAAGAAAACTTCCTTCTTTTCCTTCTTCTGCTCTGACAATGTTCCCCAACTCTGAGGATTGGTTTTCCAGCAGGACAATACTCCATGCCACACAGCCGGGTCAATCAAGGTGTGGTTGGAGGACAACCTGATCAACACCCTGTCATGGCCAGCCCAATCTCCAGACCAGAACCCCATTGAAAACCTCTGGAATGTGATCAGGAGGAAGATGGATGGCCACAAGCCATGACTTTTTCCACCAGGAGTGGCATAAAGTTACCCAACAGCAATGTGAAAGATTGGTAGAGCATGCCAAGACTCATGAAAGCAGGGTTATTCCATCAAATATTGATTTCTGAACTCTTCCTAAGTTAAAAATGAGTATTGTGTTGTTTAAAATGAATGTAAACTTGTTTTCTTTGCAATATTTGAGGTCTGCATGAACACATTGGCATGCGGTTAATAGCGAGCTGGTGCAAATTTACCTGCATTTGTACGACCATTCACGTAAGATGTTTTCCAAGAACATGTCATGTCATGTTTTTTGTTCAATTAGACTTCAAAAGGAATCAAATCTACTCAGATACTCTAAAGTGCACATTCATACTGTTATTTGATATACTGCTTCACTCATGTGCCGTCTGCAGGCGAAAATCATTCACACATCTGCCCAAAACGAGATATGCCTATCAGCATGCTTCTGTATGTATTCTGCCCAATAATACTCTGGTATACGCCTATCTTTGCAGTAGTATCAGTGTTATCATAAATTACAATAACATAGTGTAATCGGCACATATTATGGCTGCATACTGTTTAGCATGTAAGCACATTAGTGCCACGAATGCAAAAGGTAAACCTAGCAAATTACACATTATCTAATGCATATATATCACTTTAAATCATCATTGAGTGTTAAAAACATCTTATTTTACTGATGTTGTCTGAATTGTACTAATAAAATGAGGAATGAAGTCTTTGAAAAAACATTTTACTATCTTACTATCTTACTAACTTTACCGTTAGTGTGCCAGGGCCTTAACAGTGATGCTTGTCTTTGCAAACACCAATAGTAAATGGTTCTGTTCTGATTCACTGCTGTTTTGAAGCAGCTGTTTGTTTGATACTAGGCTTTGTGTAGAGGTTATTTCAGAAAAAGTTTATTTTTCCGTTACAGAAAAGTACAGTTAAATGTACAGTTAAATTAAACAAAGGAGCCATCTGGAAATCCAGCAGCGCATTTAATAAAGAACAATGGTCTTGATTGATTGACTCCATGTTCTTTGTGTCTGACTGTAGGTCTGGAATTTCATTATGGAACACAACAGCTTTCAGGATCAGAATAAAAATTACACAGTGTCGGTACAGAGTGACCAGGTATGAACATGCGCGCGCATGCACACACACGCGCACATACACACATACTGCCCACACATGCAGACATGATGGTATTGGCACAGGTTTGAGCTCACGTTGGTAAACACTGTTAGTACACTTGTCAGCAGCACGTAGAGCCTTTTTATAAATCATCCACAATAATGCTGACAAACCCGAACATTAGTAATGACACTCACTCACTGTTTCTTTCTGTTCATCTCTCTTTGTCTCAGAGGAACATGTTGGGTACATACGGATACTGTTCTATGCTGTCCAACTTCCGTATCGAGAAGATGATCGGACGTGGGCAGTTCAGCGAGGTTTATAAAGTCACATGTCTACTGGACAACCAACAGGTGGCCCTGAAGAAAGTACAGGTGATCCTAAAATGTGTCCATTTTTCAGTAGGTATACTGTGGACAGTATGATAATTTTTTGTTTGCCCAGAAGAACTACAATTACAACCATGATGATGGAAAACGTGGAAATGTTAGGAAGTTTTAAAAGTGTGATTTTCAGGCCTGGCTGTATGGAGGATCAACAGTGACCTTTTAATTAATAAATATTTTATTTAAAGCATCTACATACATACATATAACCCCAATTCTGAAAAAGTTGGGACAGTATGGAAAATACTTTTGTCAGTAAATAATTCATGTTTGTAAATATGTCAATAAATACATCAAATTTACATGTTATTAATTTATCTATTTAGACATGCCATGATTATTATTTTATATTGACAATTATAGTACATTTACACGTATCATGATTTAATGAAAGATATTTTGTCAAATTTGATTGTTGCGCCCTCATCAGTCTCCCCATCTTCAGCCATCATCAGCTCCAACTCATTCGCACTCTAACCTGACACCCATGTTCCCAATCACCTCATCAAGGACTATATAAACATCTATGGATACTTTGATTGGGACATAGTGTAAAGTGCTTTGGTAACCTCTAAGGTTAAAAAAAGTGCTATATAAGTGCAGACAATTTACCATTTATTGGCATATTGACATATATAGATGCTTAAAATGAAAGATTTTTATATATATATATATTAATCTTGATCCTCCATAAGGATGGAACAGTCATGGAAATGAATAACATCTTAAATCGTGGAAAAGTCACCTTGTCTGAAACTAATTTACCCCAATGGTTTGATAGAATTTTCTAAAGTTTCCTTGTTAAAATATCTTGAAAATGTTACTTTAAGCTTAAACAAACACAAAACAAGCACAAATGACTGGAAAAATAATGGTAAATAAATAATGCACTACAATTGCCAAAGTGTGTAGTATACAACCAGAACACACTGCATGAAATATTATTTCCATCCATCCATGTTCAACCGCTTATCCGAAGTTGGATCGCGGGGGCAGCAGCTCCAGCAGGGGGCCCTAAACTTCCCTATCCCGAGCCACATTAACCAGCTCTGACTGGGGGACCCCGAGGCGTGTGTGGAGATGTAATCTCTCCACCTAGTCCTGGGTCTTCACCGAGGCCTCCTCCCAGCTGGACGTGCCTCAAACACCTCCCTATGGAGGCGCCCAGGGGGGCATCCTTACCAGATGCCCAAACCACTATTATTATTTATACCCAAATATTATATATTAAATATATATTTGGATAAAAGTACAAAATACTGCATACTTTTTCACAAACTATTTCAAAAATAATTGCATACAGTATCCACTGCGAAGTAAGCAAAACGGCAGTATTCCATTTAAATCACTGAGCCAAGGAACTCCAAATCTTTTGATGGATGCGTTCAATCTATCAGCATCTTAAATCACAGTTCTTTTTGCTGTTTTGAAAGCAGATCCTACTCTAAGATGCATACAAAGCAGTCCCATTGAAGTTTGCTTGAAATAGGTTGTGCTTTTTGGTATTATAAACTGAAGTACAATGCACTTTGAGTGATTCCCATTGTTTGGACTTTGGCATGCAACTCAAGTGTGAAAATGGTTTTAAGCTCACTTGCACACATGGATTCAACCTTTCCAGCATTAGAATGGCAGGTAGAGCTGTTGTGCTCTCAGATGCGGGCATGTGCTTGTTGTAATATTGTATCGTTTTCTCAGATTTTTGAAATGATGGATGCTAAAGCCCGGCAAGACTGCATAAAAGAGATCGACTTGCTTAAGGTTTGTAGCACTTGCGTTTAAAACACGTCATACATGTGTGTCTATGAGTATGAGTTTGTGACGTTTCTTTCTCATTCTCCTTGCAGCAGTTGAACCATCCAAATGTAATAAAGTATCTGGACTCATTTATTGAAGAAAACGAGTTGAATATTGTTCTGGAGTTAGCTGGTGCTGGTGACCTCTCTCAGATGATTAAGGTTTGTCTCATGACTGCCCCGCCCATCATCTGACCCCTCCCCTCACCCCTTCTTTGGCCACTCCTATCTCTGTCCCATGGCCTGTTTGTCTGCTGATTTTTTATTGATTGATTTTTAGCTTTAGCTTTATTTAACCAGGCAACTCACTTAAAGGGATTGGAAAGCCATTTACTCACCCTCATCTTGTTCCAAACCTTTATGGCCTTCTCTCTTTTGTGGAACAGAGGCAGTATGTTAGTCTCAGTCATCATTCACTTTTATAGAATTTTTATTCTCCCTATACCAAAAGAAATTGTTGTCTATAAGAATGGCCCTTAAATGTACTAAGAAGATCCCATAACAGAGCAGTGGTCCCCAGATGTGTTATTGGATAATTAAATTGTTCTGCTTAAGGGGAATATCTGTTAAGGCTTAACGTGATTTACACAAGTAGGACGTGTTTGTGGATCAACTTCCTTTGTTGGTCTTGGAAAGGGTAGAGTTGGGGTAATGGTTAGGGACTGGAACAACATTCATTTCAACCGAATATTGCTCTGATTTTAGGGTTCGGATTATGGCTGTGATTGGTTGATAGGATTGTTGTTCTAGGAACAACAATGGACATTGATCCAGGAACAGGTCTGCCAAAGGATATTGGTTTGGCATATATTTAAGTGTTGCAGTATTAGGATATATCTTATTGACTCTAAAAAACATTTATAATGAAAAGTAATTCCCAATGTGTGTGTGTGTGTGTTTATAAAGTATTTTAAGAAGAAACAAAGATTGATTCCAGAGAGGGCAATATGGAAGTATTTTGTGCAGCTCTGCAGTGCACTGGAACACATGCACTCCCGTAGAGTCATGCATCGAGGTACACACACAATCAAATTCTCTTTGTTTTGTCCACACTGAACCCATTATTAGTGTGCTCTGATCTGTAAGAATTTAGCAATGGTATGTGTCTAAATATATATTGGGTTTCTTTCCAAATGTTTGTGTGTTTATCAGATATAAAACCAGCCAATGTATTCATCACGTCTACTGGAGAGGTCAAGCTGGGGGACCTAGGACTGGGTCGATTCTTTAGCTCCAAAACCACTGTAGCACACTCTCTTGGTACCATCCAGCAACCACACATGCACCCATAAACACTCAGATATGGGTAGTTAACAAATAGTTGACAACACCATATGTTGGTGTTCTTCAGGCACTTTTAGCGCTGTTGACTTCTAGAAAGTAGTCTCGTTAAAAAAAAAATGTACAGTCTCACAATTGTTATTTTTATTTATTTTTAATTCTCACCACAGTACCATTTCCAGCACATCTTAAACTCTGTATTGTGTTTACTAGAATTCTGTGGTGGAAATGACGCTGATGGAGATGATTATTTAAACGTTTTAAAATGGCTCCTTTGCCTTGCTAAGTCTAATTTCATAGCTAACGTTTAACGTATTCTAAATACACAATTTAAAGGTATGTAAGATTCAGAAACCCTTGTTGTTAATGACACCTGTGGCCTGAGGAAAGTGAACTGCAGCCAGCTACCTGTTGCTCGTGCACGCGCATGTGCACACACACCATAGGGACGCGAGCGAGCGAGCATTGGCCAAAACAATAATGTAACGTACATAGAGACTGAATGTGATCCAACGGCATCATGCTGACAGATGAGGTAACATAATTAAAATTACACAGTTATGATTGTTATACTACAAAATACAAACTAAGACTAAACTAAAACTACTTATTAGCTAATATAGCATACTGATACACACATGCAGCTACATACTACCAAAATATACCAGGCAGTTTACAGTTGCACTATTGTATGTTTTGTATGTCATATGTTGTACTACGATCAAGAAACTAGCGTATTTGCTTAAATGTATCCTGTATACCTGACTTTTAGTATAAAGAGAAGATCGCTGAAATTATTTGAAAGTTACGAAGCAAGGTAGCTTGCAATTCGTCAGCGTAGCAGGCAAGATCATGTTAGCTAAAATCACACAGATCCTTATGGCACTATATATCACATGCTTTGCAGTTATGTAAGCTTACCTGTCCTGTAAGAACGCCAATTCAGGGTCGGTTTTGTCCTCAAAACCAAACAAAGTTCCCTCTAGGAATCAAATGCCCTGGATATGTTCACTCTAGTTGTCGCTCTTAGCCAGACGGGATTCAGTAGAAGGTTCTCGGGAGTGCGCATAAACATCACATCCTTCTGATTTTCCTGGCAAAACCGACATGCTCCCTTTATATGAAAATCAGTCTACAGGCTTTAATAGGCAACCTAGGAAGTCCGGGAAGGGCTCATTTTTTAAGTTGCGTTACAAGCTGTTCACATATTGGCAAAAATATGGCGAAAATGACTTGAAAATTGTTATATATTGCACTTTTAAGCATAATATGGCACAATTACAGCATGATTGGAAATGTTGCTCATTAAAAATATTCTGCTCACAAGTAGGACTGGACAAAAATATTGATTTTCCATTGCATCGCAATCTTCATTTGAACGACCTTGATATCGATTCTAAAATCCCAGGATTGATTTTTTACTTTATGCACAACTCTCTACTACAATGAGAGAAAATCACTTGCATTTGCAACCAAATTTCTCACTTTGTGAATAAAAATGTCTATGATTAGCCACTGGCAGGTATGTGTAGATTTCACTTACTAGGGATTGAGTAGTATAGTGGTTAAGTATCAGAGATCATTACATTGTGCTTTGAGAGTAAAAGTTTAGTTGGACTCGTTCCATGTAATGTGTGTCAATCAAAAGACAGTATATATGCAATATATTTGTAAATAAATAATGTCTCTTTTAATAAATGTTTTGTTCTTTACTGTAAGCAAAGAACTGTAAATACTTGCAAATAGTACAAATTATGCAATAAAACAATTAACATGTAGCTAAATATAATATATGCAATATAATGTCATACAGTATATTGATGGAATACGTGGATTTGTTCATTTTTAAAAAGCTGAAATGTGACCAGAATTATGAAAAACTAATAAAATATACACTGGCGGCCAAACGTTTGGAATAACGTACAGATTTTGCTGTTATGGAAATAAATTTGTACTTTTATTCACCAAAGCATTCAGCTGATCACAAAGTAAAGTCAGGACATTAATAACGTGAAAAATTATTATTACAATTTATATAAACGTTCAGAACTTCTTAAATTACTTCAAAGAGTTCTCATCAAAAAATCCACCACATGCAGCAATGACAGCTTTGCAGATCCTTGACATTCTAGCAGTCAGTTTGTCCAGATACTCAGGTGACATTTCAGCCCACACTTCCTGTAGCACTTGTCATAGATGTGGCTGTCTTGTCGGGCACTTCTCACGCACCTTACAGTCTAGCTGATCCCACAAAACCTCTATGGTGTTAATATCCATAACACTCTTTTCCAATGACTGACATTCTTGGCCCACTCTAACCTTTTCTTTGTTTTTCTGTTTCAAAAGTGCCTTTTTTCTTTGCAATTCTTCCCATAAGTCCAGCACCCCTGAGTCTTCTCTTTACTGTTGTACATGAAACTGGTGTTTAGCGGGTAGAATTCAATGAAGCTGTCAGCGGAGGACATGTGAGGCGTCTATTTCTCAAACTAGAGACTCTGATGTACTTCTCCTCTTGTTTAGTTGTACATCTGGTCTTCCACATCTCTTTCTGTCCTTGTTAGAGCCAGTTGTCCTTTGTCTTTGAAGACTAATCTTCAGTTTTTTGGCAGTTTCAAGCATTGTATATTCTTCATTCCTCAGAACAATGGCTGACTGATGAGTTTCTAGAGAAAGCCGTTTGTTTTTTGCCATTTTTGACCTAATATTGACCTTAAGACATGTCAGTCTATTGCATACTTTGGCAACTCAAAAACAAACACAAAGACAATGTTAAGCTTCATTTAACCAAATAGCTTTCAGCCTTGTTTGATATAATGGCAAGTGATTTTCTAGTACCAAATTAGCAAATTGGTATGATTACTCAAGGATAAGGTGTTGGAAGCTGATGGAAATGGGAACTGTCTAGATTTGATCAAAAATAACTTTTTTCAAATAGTGATGGTGCTGTTTTTTACATCAGTAATGTCCTGACTATACTTTGTGATCAGTTAAATGCCATTTTGGTGAATTAAAATACCAATTTAATTACGAAACAGCAAAATCTGTACATTATGCATGCTCCAGTCCTTACTGATACATTTGTCGACTTGGATAACAAGTTCACTAACTTTTGAAATAAATATATAAGGGGAAAATTATGCGACGGTGGTCATTTAAAAAAAACTTTAACAAAAAAATGATACAAATGTATTTTGTGAAAATTTATATTTAACTTTTTGTAGAGTTTTAACCATGTATTTTTATAATGGATTTTAAATAGACAGTGTGGGTCTGGAACAAGGCTAAAGCAAAGGTAAAATCACAAATTTGAAAATTACCAGTGATGTTAAAAAGTAAATTTTAATGTGACTATCATATAACAAAAAGAAAAAAAATTAAAACCTGTTTGTTGTAATACAAATCAAACCCAAGGACATAAAAGTGCATGACAGAAGTTGAAGAAACCACTGTATATAGTGTGAATGTATAAGGGGTAAGTATATATTTTAGATGCTATAACTGGTCACTATGTATAATAATTATATAAGAATTAGAAGAATGCTTTAGTTTTAGATGAAGTAGCACATGCCACACTATGCAGAACATTGTCAACTACCCATATACACTCACTATCATATTACACATTATCATGATTACTCGACATATAGACACACCTACATTCAAACATGCAGAGAGTCAAATATATACACAGATCATGCATGTACATAGACTGTAAACAATTATAGTCTGGCAGGCAGAAATTGCCTAATGGTACCTGCAATTACCTCTATCTCTTTGTTGCAGTTGGAACACCATATTACATGTCTCCCGAGAGGATCCATGAAAACGGCTACAACTTCAAATCAGACATCTGGTCTCTGGGCTGCCTGCTGTATGAGGTACACACATATGCCGCATATACTGCATCTTATTGTGATTGGATGAGCCACAGTCTGAGTCATTGTAAAATAGCTGATATACGCACACATCAAACATTTTAATTCTTTATTAACACTGCAAGTTGTTACAGGGAACTGTAAACTGCTTACAGTCTGGCTAATAAACTATATTACTTGGTGGAAAGAGGCATTGTTTTATAATATTGCTGTTGCTTTAATATATTATATTTATGTCTTCACTCCTTCAGATGGCAGCTCTGCACAGCCCCTTTTACAGTGATAAGATGAACCTGGTCTCATTGTGTCAAAAGATCGAACAGTGTGACTACCCACCCCTCCCATCAGAGCACTATTCACAGAAGGTACAGACATACATAAACACACATTATGGATATGTTCCAAAATGTAGTGAGCTGCCTTGCTGTCTACACATGCAGCTATCTTCTAAGGGACTGTTCACACCAAACCGTTTTGTGTCCGTATGCAAATTTAGCGCAGACTCTGGCTAAAGCGCACCGTTGATTCCAGTACAGTTTGTTGTTAGCATGTTGCTAAGCTAATTACTTGAGTCTCTAATGAGAACACACATTTAATAAAATACATAAAACTGGTGAAATAGTTCCATTTAAATTAGATTGAGCTGTTTTTATTAATTGCTTTGGATCTCGGTTGAAACTATTCATTAGCATTTAGCTAAAAATAAGATTAGCATAATTTAGCTTCCTGTTGTTTGAAATAGACTTCACTTATAGCATACCTACGATGCCTAACAATGCTGTTTAATTAGGCAACTCACTAAATTTTGGAACAAAGTCCACTTGTACCCTAATATAAAGAAGGCACCTGGTCAATATGCTAACAGCTTTGTAAGGAACAATATACTTTGCATGTGTTGCAGCTCAGAGATCTGGTCAGCATGTGTATCAACCCAGAACCCGATCAGCGGCCCGACATAGACTTCGTCCTGCAGTTCTCCACACAGATGCACATGTGGATGGCCAGCCCCTGATACAAACGCACACACAGAACCATTGTACAAACCTGTGATCTCTGCTCTCTCATTCCAGTATATCAAGCTATGATAGAAACTTCCTCAAGAAATACCTAGAAATAAGTTACGAGAGAAAGCAAGCAGATTGACAGTATCTATACTGTTGTAAGCTGAACATTTCTCTAGATTTTTTTGGAAAGGAATGCCAATATACTCTACTGTGCTTTCAAAGTATGTATCACTGTGCTGTATGGTGATTGGTTTAGAGACTGTGGAAGGGATGTTACATTGGTCAGGAAATTTGACGGTGTCTCATGTTGATGATGTCACAGCAAGGTGGTTCCATTTATACATACTTCCGCTGTTAGGCTTATATTCGTAACATTTACAAGAGCCTTACAGTTGAGTTACTTATCTCTTTTTATGTTTCTCAAACACACACAAAATTGTTGAAGGTGATTTCCCAGGAAACACTCGTTGGCAAGACATTGGACTGTGTTTTTAATTCAGTGGCCTTGTTCTCTGGTCAAATTTCTTGATGTAAAAGAATTTTTCCAACAGGATGTTATGCTTTAAGGATTTTTTAAACAATTCCTCATATGCGTACATGTTGTGTAATTAACAATAAAATGTAACTGTAAACATTGGTTTTGAAGGACATGCGTTCATTTTTTGAATACACTGCCCAGGCTTAAAAAAACAAACAACCTGGATTATAAATGTCAATCAATAAATTAAGTATGCAATGAGGTAATGTGGCTACAACGAAGCTGCATACTATTCTATATTATGGATGGTTTCATACTTGCGTACTATAATTTAAAATAGTGAGCAGCATGCGCGGTATACTGCATAGTACTGGTATTCCACAGTTGTCAGAATTCAGGAAATCTTTTCTCTCAATCAAAACACAAGAAGCTCCCATACACAACTTTTTTTTATTGGAAATACTGAAAAACAACTACATCACCACATAAGAAAAAGGTTATTGGGGGAAAAAAATTCATCAAAGCATGGTTGGTTGTGTCTTGTAATGAGGTGGTTTGTATCTTCTCATGATGTGTCCATGGTCTGCACAGTCTCCTCTACCACCTCCAGGTTCAGAGGAGTCACAACCTTTGTTAGAACCCCAGTGGTTCCACGCTTGTAGCTGTAGCTTCCCATTCTGTGATGAGATCAGACAAAGTTAGTTAAGGATGAAAGGAGAGGCAACTCCTGTGGAGAGGCTGAAGCCTACAGTAAACACACACTGTTCCAAACGGGAATGAAACGCTGCATGTTTTTCCACAAGGGAAAACATGCTCTGATCCAGATGAGGTGTCCTCGTGAAACACACGAGTGTCTGCGGGTTAGATTAGCAAAATATCACTCGTTGTTCTACATTAATACTGTACATGGTTCCCACACTTTTTGACCAATGAAAGCCCATGATTACACTATAGATTTCGTATTTTAGAGATTTCACTTACAAAGTATTTCTAGACAATTAAATCGTTTTGAGCGGAGCATATCTAGAAACATGTATATTCAATATAAATTAAATCTGACTATAAGATTTGATTCATTGGTTTCCGAGGCCAATAAATACAATTTCAAAATTCCTAGAAATTGCCACGTTTTACATAACCGTGGGAACCCTGCCCATAAGAGATTGATTATAATCATGTTACAATGTTAAAAAGCACAAAAGACAGCAACTAGGATGTGCACAAACCAACTACCCCAAACTCCAACCTGGTTAGTCAAACACATGCAGGTTAATTTCAAGTCTAATTTCAAATCCTCTCTTAAAAGGGAACAGGCAACAATGAAGCACAAGTCAGCCACCAGCCTTACAGTGACCATATTGTGATCTCTAATTAATACCATGCACACATGGCAGCCTGCATCATCAGACTGTTAGTAACACTGGCTGCAACATTCATTAGACATGATGTTTTTGGACTTTTTCATGGACTTTTGATCCCTCATTTGGGGGATCATAAAAATTGCATTGTTTTTATTCAGTACTGCCCCAAAGAAGCTATTTGACATAACACATCCTCACATATATTCCACACGACAAAATAGTAACTGAATTTACACACATGATCCTGTTAAGAAGTTGGTTTCTAATATGGTGTGTTGCTTTCTCGATTATCAAGGACTGTTTGTGTTTGTGTAATAATTGTTCATGAATCCCTGCTTTGTCCCGAGCAGTGAAGATGCCCACTTTTCTGAAGAAAAAACCCCAACTACCATAAAATTTGGTTTCTCAGCATCTTCTGCAGTCCCACAATGAGAAAACAATTGCTCATACAACATTTACTGCCATAACCTTATGAATTAAAGACTTGTTGCTCTGATTTAAGACCTTTTTAAGGCCTTATTTTGCAGAAGGGTGAATTAAGTCTTTTAGGAAACCCAGTTAAATGTGCTGGATGCACATTCATGAACGCCGCTATGTGGAGATCATATGACCGGATGAATATTACTTTGCTTTGTCTCAATAATCCCCTGTAATTGGACGCTTTCACTCTGTAATGACACTGTAAGGGAATAATTGTTTTGCTTGATGCTGCATCTGCACAGCTAGGTGTCAGCGCAACATAAACACAAATGTTACTGAGAGCACCTTGGTATTTTTTTTTAAAAGAGCAAGCAATCAGATGACAGAGATTAGATTCAATGTTGCTTCCATGCATGTAATTTGCATGGCATGATAAAAGTGTAAATGCCAAAGTTCCGATTTTCCGTGCTCAGACTGGTGTGTCTGAGGCATTATCCACATGCAGATAAAAGTGTTTATGATCTTTATGGTAGAATACATATCTTACCTGACGCCTTTCTTATTGGCTAAGTCGTGTGGTCTCAGGTAGTCCACCTTCCCTTTAGTGATCACACACAGGTCAATGTTGCTGCCAGAGCCAAGATCATTGAAGATACCAGCTGCGATCGCATCTCGAACCAGAAGCTTGGCTTCTTCCTCCTGTTCAACACAATCATCACCATAATAATCATTATCTTCCTCTGAATAGACCTCGTTATAGGTAAGGAAATTATAGGTAGAGCGAACCTCCATGTTTGGCCTGTAGCGATCCTCAAAGACTGCCATTGCTGCCAGAGAGCCAGAACCTGAAAAGAAAAAAGGTGTTGATAGCATGTAGCATGTAAAGCAGCTCAGCAGTGAAACACTGTCCAGAGTAATTAATTACATAATAAATACACATATACAGAGGACTACAGATAAACGACTAATGTACTGTTCAAGTAAGTGTCCTTCCATTTAACACAAGAATGGCACAAGAAGGAAACAAAATGTAGTTGTCTCGAGACGTATTTTCAGAAGTCCCTTTCACTTGATGCACCGTCTTAAACAAACAGCGCTAGTGTGCAAAGCAGAAAAAAAAAAATGGCACCGAAGATCATAGCGAGTGAATGTTGAATGGTGAATGTTGCTTTTTACTTAAAAATGTAGTGTATATATTTTTTAGAAATCCATCGATTTGCTTGTTAAGTACATTTGTAATATTAATGACAGATACAGTACTGTGCAAAAGGCACATAAGATGTTTCACAAAAACATTTGTCTAAGATGGTTATTTATATCGTGAGCTTTAGTGTGTCAATAGGAAATATAAATGTTAGACTCCCAAATGTTACTTTTTCAAATAGAAAAGATTAGAATAGAAGAGGGAGCCCTTCAACAGATGTCATGGCCCCCACTGAACATCGTGTCAGTCTGAGATTACATAAAGAGACAGAAGCAATTGAATCGAATTCTCCAAGATGCTTGGAACATCCTATCTGCCAACATCAAGAAAAACTGTGTCCAGGTGTATCTAGGAGAATTGGTGTTGTTTTAAATGAAACGATGGTCACACCGATTGTTGATTTAGCTTTTTTATGTTTACTGGACTTTGTGTGACATTAAGTGATTAATTAAATCTGTCATTATTTCCATCCTCACTATGCAACATTTTTCACAAGTGCCTAAAACTTTTGCACAGTACTTTATCTTAACTGTTTTACTAACATGAATATTCTTGCTCACTACCACTGCAGGAACGACCTCTACTGGCCAGAGAGGGAAGTGTAGCCTGATGCAACTGATGCTGTTACTTGGCCTAACATCTCCTTTTGTGTTCCATGGAAGAAAGTAAGTCATATGGGTTTGGAACAACACAATATCTCCCCTTTTGAGTGCAACAGGAGGCTGATTGCCATGTAAATGTTTCAGAGGGGGAACTGTTGGTATAACTCACCCATAGTGACGTAGGGCAGTTTGTCTGTTGAACCATGGGGGTAGATGCTGTACAAATGCGGGCCGGCGCAGTCCACCCCTCCAAGAACTAAAGCAGCACCAATATAACCTTGATATCTACATATATAAACACATGGTAGACTTAGAAAAATATACTTAGCCTTTAGCAAACAAATATTGATAATATACACAATTGCATTCTATTTATAGGCACACACAATAACTTTTAGTTGATAAACCACACATCATCATGATAGTCATCTATGCAATACATGAATAAGACAGAGGGTGAAAAAACGAAGAATACTGAGAATAAGATGCAAGCACAGTCATAATTTGTTACCTGAAGAGCATCTGTTTGAGCATGCGGTTGGCGGTGGCGACTCGCGGGAGACGGCCGGTGGACAGAGAATGGAGCTCCAGGTTGGAGGAGATTATCTGTGTGGTCATCTCAGTGTCTGCTGCAGTACCGGCTCCACAACAACTACAGAAAGACAGTCAAGTTAGGTCAAGTCATTTAATTATAAAGCACATTTAAAAACAACAGAAGTTGAGAAAGTGAGCAACTGTATAATTTTTGTGTCCAAGATTGTATGTCACACAGCACTGGGTGGTGAGAAGGCATATTTTGTGTGTTTGTACTCACTAGATATTAGGAGAGATGTAGTGAATTTTAGAGCAGTTTTTATCAGCTACAATCATTCCTTCAGTCGCCCGTGTGTCGGCACCTAAAACAACACCATCCTGAGACAGAAAAAGAGATGCATGTAAACCCTTGTTCTAATACAGCTTTATTTAATTTAGGTGACTGATAAGAAAGGAATAGAAGTAAATCTATCCATCTATGCTTTTTCTCCTACCTTGTAAACAATTCCACAGATAGTGGTGCCGGTTTTGCGAGCAGCTGGGGCGCTGAATCCGAGCTTACTGATGTCTGCCTCCAGAAGGGCATTTCTACAAGACAGCAAAAGAATCTTCAAGTTCTTGTTTATTTTTCAACACTCTCAAATAATTACCACTCCCTTATACACATTTATATTACAGTTGTATTACCAACAAAATGCATGTTTCAAGATACGCACACACATTTATATATACGGTTGAAATCATGCACTTAAATTAAGTATTTTTTAACCACTCCACACAGATTTAATATTAGCAAACTATAGTTTTTGCAAGTAGTTTAAGACATCTACTTTGTGCATGACAATCAATTTTTCCAACAATTGTTTACAGACCGATTGTTTCACTTTTAATTGACTATATCACAATTCCAGTTGGTCAGAAGTTTACATATACCAAGTTAACTGTGCCTTTAAGCAGCTTGGAAAGTTCCAGAAAATTATGTCAAGCCTTTAGACAATTAGCTTCTAATAGGAGGCATAATGAATTGGAGGTGTACCTCTGGATGTACTTTAAGGCCTACCTTCAAACTCAGTGCCTTTTTCCTGGACATTATTTGGAAAATCAAAAGAAATCAGCCAAAACCGTAGAAAAAATTTTGACCTCCACAAGTCTGCTTCATCTTTGGGAGCAATTTCCAAACACCTGATGGTACCACGTTCATCTTTACAAACAATAGTATGCAAGTATAAACACCATGGGACCACACAGCCATCATACCACTCAGGTATGAGACGTATTCTGTCTCCCGGAGATGTACGTAGGTTGGTGCGAAAAGTGCAAATAAATCCCAGAACAACAGCAAAGGACCTTGTGAAGATGCTGGAGGAAACAGGTAGGCAAGTATCTATATCTACAGTAAAACTAGTCCTATATCGACATAACCTGAAAGACTGCTCAGCAAGGAAGAAGCCACTGCTCCAAAACCACCATAAAAAAGTCAGACTACAGTTTGCAAGGGCACATGGGGACAAAGATCTTACATTTTGGAGAAATTTCCTCTGGTTTGATGAAACAAAAATTGGCCTTTTTGGCAATTATGACCATTGTTATGTTTGGAGGAAAAAGTGTGAGGCTTACAAGCTGACGAACAACATCCCAACCTTGAAGCATCGGGGTGGCAGCATAATGTTGTGGGAGTGTTTTGCTGCAGGAGGGACTGGTGCACTTCACAAAATAGATGGCATCATGAGGAAGGAAATTTATATGGGTGTATTGAAGCAACATCTCATGACATCAGCAAGGAAGTTAAAGCTCGGTTGCAAATGGGTCTTCCAAATGGACAATGACCCCAAGCATACCTCCAAAGTTGTGGCAAAAAGTCAAGGGTATTGGAGTGGCCATCACAAATCCCTGACCTCAATCCGATATAAAATTTAGGGCAGAACCAAAAAAGCGTGTGCGAGCAAGGAGGCCTACAAACCTGACTAGGTTACACCAGTTTTGTCTGGAGGAATGGGCCAAAAATCCATCAATTTATTGTGAGAAGCTTGTGGAAGGCTACCCATAATATTTGACCCAAGTTAAACTATTTAAAGGCAATGCTGCCAAATACTATAAAAGTTTATGTAAACTTCTGACCCACTGGGAATGTGATAAAAGAAATAAAAGCTGAAATAAAATAATTTTTTCTACTATTATTCTGACATTTCACATAATATAAAGCAGTGATCCTAACTGACCTAAGCCAGGGAATGTGTGTTGTATTAGTTGGTAACACACCTTTATGTATTCACTTACATAACACATACTTTTTCCACAATAATAGAGAAACAACTCAAACAATAACGAACTAAATGTTTAGATGAATAAAAAAATACTTTCTTTAAAAATAAAGGCATTTCAGTTTAAATCCGAGATTAATGGTAACTTTGTCTAAACCGGCGAAACATGCAGTGCGGCGGTATTAAAGTCCACCAATAACAACATTATCAACAATGACGGAGGGAAAAAAATCTACAAAATATTAAAACTACGTTGGAATAATCTCAACTCATAATAATACGGTAATGCGAATGTTTTAACGGGAAAACAGTCATTACTTCAAGTTTGAGAAAAAATCTCCTGAGTCATTCAACCAGGCCGTGACTAACCACCCGTTAACACCTCCTTTAAAAACCCTTAAAACTCTTCATTATTTTCCCCAAACTAACACATTGTAAAATAAACTAGAAGACGGACACATTCCCGGTAATAAATCTGGATAAATCGTGGCGCTCCTCACCTCTTGCAATTTTCGAAAGTGAAACCTCCGGGATGATACTGGCACACAGAGACGGTCGCCATGATTCTGCGGTACAGCTTCCGGGAAGCGCGAGACTCGTTTTCCTTCTGTGTAACAGTCTATAGACTCCGCTCTGTGAGCGCGCGCACATTGCACAGTTTCCATAGAATGAGCGCGAGAGGCAGGAGGAACCTATAGAGAAGGAACATATAGAATGTAACACAGATTTTGCTGTATCAAATAGGGTCCCGCCACATCATTCGAGTGTTGCATTTAATAAACATAATTAATAAACATGGATATACTCTTATGGGCTACTTTTATATATAAAGATATAAGATACTCTTTATACATTTATTTTGAATATTTGGCACTGTGTACACAAAGGTTTCTGCGTTATGTACAGTATAACTGCTCAGTTTAAATATCCCGCAGAGTACTAGATCTTAGACAGAGAAGAAATTGAAAAAAAGATGGGTAACCCAAAGTCTGGAAATGTTTAATATAGGCTACTGTATGTTGGAGAGAAAATGATTCAGGAGCAAATAAAATAAGACAATGGTTCCATCTTGGATTTTAAAGTAGACTTTGTGTTGAATGACACCCTGATTGTGTGTATGTATAGACAATGGCCTCAAAAAGCATGTGGACTTCCCAGATAGCACACATATATCTCTGAGATGTCTGTTTTAGATATTTGTTTATTTATTTATCTATCTTGAAAGCATCGCATTATGATCTGCTAAACATCTTAAAAAGGTCAGATTTACAGACATTCAAAATCACAAACATCTCAAAGAGATCTGCTGAATGTCTTTTTGACATTTGAGAGAAACAGATGTATTGCAGATGTCTTTGAGACATATTTAGAATGTTTGTACATCTGATCATTTTAAGATGTTTAGCAGATGTTAATTAGATTGTGATGCTTTTCAGATGAATAGATCTAAAACAGACACCACACCTGGAGTCGCAAGTTTGAATCCAGGGCGTGCTGAGTGACTCCAGCCGGGTCTCCTAAGCAACCAAATTTGCCAGATTGCTAGGGAGGGTAGAGTCACATGGTGTAACCTCCTCGTGGTCGCTATAATATGGGGTTCTTGATCTGGGTGGGGTGTGTGGTGAGTTGTACGTGAATGCTGCGGACAATAGTGCAGGCCTCCACACATGCTACGTCTCTGTGGTAATGCCCTCAAAAAGCTATGTGTTAAGATGTATGGGGAATTACTTCATACTCTCGCAAAAAAATCACCTTGTGACCAGTTTGATTAAAATTGATTTCAAAAACATGACTTGGAATGCCACTTGCCATTTTGTTATCTGTGTGATGAAATTCATATCTTCATTAAAGTGTCCAAATAGTTTTTAGGGCTATTTTGTAGCTCACAGAGTGGCCACGTTCAGTAGCTCTGTATGTGTTCACTAGAAAGAAGTGTGTACTCAGATGGGGAACAGTCCAAGTCTAGGAAGGACCTCAAGGACCTTAAATCTTCTAAAAATGTCCCATAAATTTACAAAAGTTGTGTTGGAGATTTTTGGTAGCAGTGCTAAAAGCTTCATCCTAACCAACCAACTTTTAGACACCATATACTCAGTCATCAGTACAATAGGCATTCATGACTGAATAATAGTTTCTTTATTACACATGCATAATTCTCTCTATAGTCATTTCACCAGCCTTAGATGGGACTTCAATAAATCGATGGGACTTCACTAAATCGTTGGAACAGCACATGCAGAAATACTACCCCTTGAAAGAGAATGGAATGGCTTTACAATAAATAGAAATGTGCACAAAAGACTCTACCAATCTAAATGCACCCTTCTCATCCACTCGAAATTAAACAAAGGTGAGCTCAACACAAATCATCCTGCAAACTGTGTTGTGTGTGTGCGTGTATATGTGTGACAGAAAGAAGGATGACATGTGACATGACATTCTTTTCAACAGTTTCTCTCGCTTCGGAAAGCTGTGCTGCACATTCCTTTTCTATCCATTCTGATGAAAAGGATACTTTGAATCATAATCATGTTACACATTTTTAGTCATTTGAAAGAATGCATGAATGCTAGGGCATTGCTAGACTTCAGTGACGTCTGGGGCTTAGCCCACAGACCATATTATAATTAGAAGAATAGAAGAATCCTTCCTTCCATGACATAAAGAATGACCACCTATACCTGTCAAATAACAATTAGGGTCTATATTAAGCACACAACACTGACACTGGTTCAGAACCTTATAGGAGCAAATGTCAGGCGCACAATAAATGGATCAAACACGTTTTTAATTTAAATTGCAGATCAAAGTGAAAATAACAACTTGTTGGCTCATTGTGCATTGTGCAGAAACTAACACTAACAATACCCTTGTACCCTGATGTTATGAACAATGCCTTTCGGGGCTATTAATAAAAACTCCAGGGCTTCAGCCCTCTCAGCCAGGGTCTTTCTACACCGCTGCATGAATGTATGTGTTTGTATGTATGTGTGTGTATTATAACCAGTCAGGACATACTTCTGCATGGTTGTCATGGAGACAAGATTCAGTGGGAGTATTTAGGCTTGCCACTCTTGGCTCACACACAGGTGTAAGGTGTGCTATCTCACAGTTTGCTTCCTCCCCATTACACAGACCACTATTAAATTGTGTGCGCATGCGTGTGTGTAACCTTCAGGAGTGCACAAGGTTTATCTGCATTTTGTCTGAGCTGATGAAACCAATAGGAGAGCACAATGTTCCCAACACTGCTTTCATTGTCTAAAGACACTGCAATAATGATCTAGTGTGGGTGTGTGTGTGAGTACCATACATCCTGTTGCTGATCAAGAGAGTGTGGCTCATCATATCCGTGAGAAAGAGGAGTCTTCCTCTTGTGTATGTGTATTTGTGTGAGGTGCCTAGAGGTTATCCTGTGTGTGCGTATGTGTGATTGTGTGTGTTTTTTTGTTCTGTGTGTATGTAAGTTTGTCTTGTTGTGCTGGGAGGATGGGTCAGAGGGAGGTTAGACCCTGTTTACCCATCAGCCCTTTCTACAAATCTCCCATTCAGACACACTCATTCATCTACTCACATGCAAGTATTTCATGTGAGGAGCAATTTCCTTGGTTGTTTAATTAGTGATCTGACTTGGATGTCTTTGATCTGCATTACTGCTAATTAATTCTGATTTATAACAGAGAGAGAGAGAGAGAGAGAGAGAGAGAGAGAGAGAAACTTTATAGCACAAAAAATGCTAAAGTTTCATCAGAACAATTAAGGTTAGTGCTTTTATAAAATTACAAGTTTCACATTTCTACTTTTAAACCCTCGAAAAATTAGGCCCCATTCACTTCCATTAGAAGTGCCTCGGTGTGAACTCGATTTTTGCTTTTTAAAAGAAAAGGAGGGACGAGTCAAAATAAATGTTTGCGGTAATCAATATTATGCCACCGATGCTGTCGATTGAGCTTTACATGTATTGAACCTGGAATATTCCTTTAACTTGCTCTTCAACATTCTCTTCAAAACCTGTTACTCCACATTAAAAGTAGTTTACATGAAAGGTAAAAATTCACCATAGAAGAAGACAGTTTATGCTAATGCATGGCTCACTATATATGCAGCAATGCAAACAATGCAACATGTGCTTGCATTGTGGTATAAATTGCATTCCGACATGCAACAATTGAATTCTGACTAGAAACAATGCATGAAATATGAATGTAGTTACTGCGGAGATGATTTGGGCAATGAGAGAGCATTTGCAGAGTTGTTGAGGTGTCCTATAATGGGTGATTCTGATCTCTTAGCTCCCACATCCAAGGACACTGGGTGATCTGATCCTATGACGTCATTGTGATGTAATCACAGCCCAGGTAACACAAGCCGACAATGTACGAAACACAGGAGAGGATTTTGTAACGCCACTAAGGGTGCACTGGAAGTTTTTAATATCGGACGTCTTTATTGTTAGTCTTTTAACAGAAACACTGAATGACCAACAATGTCTCATGCACAACCACCAGCTAAAAAACTAAAGGGGACAGACATTTGGGACTTCTTTCATCACCCTGACCATGTGTGTGACTACAATGCTCATCTGTCTCTGTATCCATCTGATTTAATTAACAATGTTATTGTTCTTTGACTTTTCCATGTTTGTATTTGGCCATTATATTGAATTTAGATTAATGGTGATGTATGTAGCATGTCTATATTTTAAAAAAAAAATAAATAAAATGATCAGTGACCAAGTCAACAGTGTACACAGAGAGGTGACACAAGTTTCTGAAATTGTTCATGTAAGATCATATTTGATACTGACATTAAAGCAGTGTTTTAAGAAATAGTATAATTAGTATATTTTCTATCAAAAAAATTGGTTAATTGACTGATGTTCCTTAAAAGTTTTTTTTTTTTAACTTTGAAATGATATCATGTATTCTTAAAAAAATAATCACATATTCTTTAAAACTGTCGCAATGTGAATTGAAAGACTGATGGGATTTAGTATGTGTCCCCCCACTTTTCAGATCATTCCTACAAACTTGTTGTGCAACATGACTACCAAACAAGATGCATTTGCTTGAGAAGCAAAATTACATATGAATTAAGTTTTGTTTTCAGAGAAATCTAACAAAATTACGTGTATTTTAAGATGTTTTTTAAATGTCAATGGTGTAAGAAAAAATGTATGTAATTAATTAAAAAGTGGTAAAAAAAATTTGTACCACACTGGTAAATATTTTTATATTGTTTTAAACATAAACCTCTGTAAATCTGGTTAGATTTCTCTTAAACAAGATATAATATCTTATGTCATTATGCTTGTCAAGTATGTCTTGTTTTAAGAATGTTTCGATATTTTTACTGGAAAAGAAGATAAAAATATTAAGAAACTTATTTGAAATTATTAATTATTATTTGTGTAACACCTATACTCCTAACCCTATACACTCAAAAAATAATATAACCTATTTTTAAGGTTTACACATTTCAGTTTCAAAACAAAATTGTATCAAATTGATTTGTGTAATATTAAAAAAAAATATACATTCATAAAACCTAAAATAAATAGCATTTATTTTATTTATTAAAGATTACAAAATTCAATGGAATTTTGTTATATAATTTAAAAGTATGTGTCAATGGGTTCCTGGAGGTGTGTGTGATTAAAAAATAAGAAACTAGAGGGAAAACCTCAAATGATCCAATATCAAACAGTCTGATCAGAGCACATGGTTGTCATGGTAATCTGTGCCAGGCAGGTGGCATGAGGCGTACAAGTTCATTAAGTTTTCGCTGTAACTTGGGACAACCGCAGGTGGCACTCTAGGTTTTCACAAGTTTAACAGTGATACACACGATACACACATACTGTATCTGACACATCCAACCACACCGAAGTGTCTTTTTTGCTTGTCTTTGTGCAAAATCGTCGCAGACAATCACAGTGACATTTTGTGAATAGCTGCTCAAAGTTAACCTCAAATTACATAATTGATTATTGTGAGGTAGAGCAAGAATCAAACTTAACCTAATATTTCTCAAAAGCCTGCTATTGTCTTTTTATTTACTGTCCTTAAAGGGTTGGTTTACAAAAAAACATAAAAGTTGCGTATAGGTTATTGTACCTCTCATACATTATATTTCAGGTCTTCTAAATACAAATGATGTCTTTGTGTGAGGAACAGACAAAAAAATGTAGGTAGTTATTCACTAAAAATCCACCCTCTGCTGTTGTGCTCAAATCTCATTTGAGGGTGAGTAAATGATGGCAGAATTTTCATTTTTGGGTGAAGTATTCCTTTTACACAAACAGATGGAAAAGAGCCCAACAGAGTCTCTCTCTCTCTGTGTGTGTGTGTGTGTGTGACCTTGCTGAGAGTGAAGGTTTTGGGTCTTTTCGAGCAAACCATGTGAAAAGGGTGGCAAGAGGTCTTTAATGTCAAATGACCAATTAATTGAGTTGAAGAGGCCCTTAAGTGTGTCATGTTTACACACACACACACACACACACACTGGCTGAAAAGATCCATTGTATTGCTCCCTAACACATCAGCCACTCACACACCTGTTCCCATGTACACATACTCACATACACACGCTGCCCCTGGCACTAAACCAGAAGCTCTCACGTTAATTGTGTCCTGACTTTCACTTTGGCTCTCTCAGGTGCAGTATTGAGCCCTAACACACACCTCTCTGAGGATCAGTGAAAAGAAAAATGATTTTTTTTTCACCATTTTAATTTAGCACATTCAAAAGAACCCAGCTGTGCTCTCCCAGCTCTAGGTTTCATTGAGGCACTTACAATGGAAGTGAATGGGGCCAATCAGAAAACATTCAAATACACACTTTTTCAAAAGTATAGCCACAAGACATAAACAATATGCATGATAACATTATTTTAATTTAATTTAATTTATAGTATATTTATTTTATTTTATTTATAATTCCATAAAATTTTACAACTTCGTTGCCAAGACGACATATATACATATATATATATATATATTTTTTTTTTTTTTTTTTTTTTTTACGGTAATCAAAATTATGCCACAAATGCTGTCGATTGAGCTTAACTTGTATTAAACTCTGAAGATTCCTTTAAAAAAATTATAAATGTAATTGCATTAGATGACAAAATATTAAACATTTTCATTAGTAAACAAATGATGCTAAAACTTTTTTCAAAAAAAATTTTTTTTTTTCTGGCCACGTAATGACATTCATTCATTTTTAAGTGTGGCTTAAGTGTTCAAATACATTTTAGGCTCTTCATATATGTTGTGTAATTCTGACTCATATTGCATGGCATTATAATTTGTTGTAAATCACCATTATGCAAGGTCAACAAACTACACAAAAAGAGTGTGAGACTGGTTTCTGTTGGTTTAAATAATTTGTATTTATTAATTTCAAACAATACTTTTAAGCACATTCCTAACAAATAAATTTAACACAAACATGTAACTTGACCAAGACTCCACTGTACAAAAATTAACCAATTTAACCAAGAAAACATGCTGAGATTTCATAATAAGCTTTCCCTAAGTCTCTCTCTCTCTCTCTCTCTCTCTCTCTCTCTCTCAACACACACACACACACACACACACACACACACAAGAGAACACATTGAGAAACATATGCATGTCTGAATAGTTGTTTGTCAATTTATTCTCTCAGTTAATGCAGAATTACAAGTTCTAATTGACCTCCCCTTTCCTCAGCATTTGCGCACGCACGCATACACACACACACACACACACACACACACACACACACACACACACACACACACACACACACATACACACGCACACACAGTCTTCTGGTAAAAGTGTAGCTATGAGTTATCAAGTTATTTTACAGGAAGTTTAGCAATAAAGGTGGAAAAGTAGGATTTTAGACCTGTTCCATAACCAAGGGAGCTGCCAAGCTTTCCACAGACTACGTAGGCAGTTGCCTTTTAAGGCCACATTCTAGCAATCATGGAACATCAAAGTGACTGATTTGGGACACTATAGGCAGCAACTCACAATTGACATTAGCATGTTGCTAATGCTAATGTAGACATTTCACAGTTGATATTAGCATGTTGCTAAGCTACGGACAAATATAGCACTAGCATACATAAATATTAGGTAAAATATGTACTTATAATTAGATTTAGGCCTTAATAAGGCTTTCAGAACAACCTTCGTGTTGTGAGTGCAACTATGTTGCCCTTAAAAGGGTGTCTTGGTAGGCAACTCAGTAGGTTTGGAACAAGAGCTAATATGTGTGTGTAGGAAATGTTTTGTGTTGGAAATGGGAGATTATAGGGTAACTCCTCTTCAATGAATCCACTCAGACCATGGTCTGTTCTCTCTTTCTTTCTGTTTAGCTTTAAAGGGAGATATAATGGAGGCTAGTTTACAAGCCATTGAGCCCCCTTTGAGAAAATTATTTCATTTGTGCTTAACTTTGTTATGTTTTTCTTGAAATAATAAGGAGAGATTCTACTTTTTTTTCTACTGGTTTTGTTTCACCCAGACTGTGATGATGTATTTAGCAGCATAAATCTAGCAAACTTTTTATATTTAAAATTTTTTAATTATTTATTGTAAATTTACAACATTGTTATTTGAGATATATTACCCTGGCATTTATATAAAAAAAAAATACAAATAAAATGAAATTGAAGAAAACACTAGTCCGCACTGCTGCAATGGGGTTTCAAATACAGCCGCCGAGGCAGTGACAGAAAATTTGTGCATGTGTACATGTGTGCATGCATGTATGTGAGTGTGTAACGAGAGGAGAAAGGCACATTAAAATCTGTTACTCCATTAAATATTGAAATATTACACAGTCATTAACACTGGCATCTTCTCTCCTCACTCTCTGTCTCTCTTGGAAACACAGTGCCATGGTTGATGAGGTTTTCTGCATGTGAGAGATGAAATCGACCACCCACATACTGCTGCAAAACATATAATCGCTAACAGACACTAGTTACAGTGTCATCTGTGAAGTAATCTGGCCTGTTTTGTGTGTTCATGTGTGTATCAGATGCAGGTTCTCTTGGCGTGCAGCATTTCGATGAGCAGGTTGTTGGACGGCACCTCTCCAGTCAGGTGTTTGTAGCACAGGTAGTCTTCAGCTTGCACGCTCAAAACTCTGAGATCGGGAAGGCGCAACAGAATGTGGTTGAACCTGTCCTGGAATTGTGGATACACACACAGTGTGTATTCCAACAATGCTTCATTCACCTGCTCATACACACTCTCAACATGAGGTTGGTTCTCCAACAGTTTTACATCTGCAAAGAGAGAGAGAGAGAGAGAGAAGGGATGTTAGACATCTCACAAACCATTTGCACAACTTTAGCATGTGGTATTTCAGTGCAAACCCCTGTGTCTAAAGGCTGGGGGGTACTGACGCGTTCACCACACGCAAACTACAACTGTTTGATGATACTAGTAGCTACAGTCAATGGCAGGAGGATTTTGAAGTCCTTTTTTACTCTAAATCTCCACTTTAACTTTCACTTTCAGCCTTTCTGTTGTAAAAGTGAAAGTGGAGATTTAGGATAAAAAAATGAATTTCATTTTGATCTGTTTCTCACCCACACATATAATATTGCTTCTGAAGATTTAGATTTAAATCCGGCTTGACAAAACACGTAGGCATTGTCGCACACAATAAGGCCACTTTTCAGCAGTACACAAAAGGTTTGCTTTTTAGCGTCACTACACAAACTCTGTTGGCTTTTCAGCTCAACACACAAACAGCTTCATGCATCTCTCTCTGTCTCTCTCTGGTCTGCCGCTGTCTCTTCTCCTTAATTACTCCCACCGCCCCTCGCTGGAACGCGAGGCCAGTATGGCACACAGGTGAAAGTCATTTGCCACTTCCGGGCCTCGCTCTGCCCAGACGCCGCTCGGCTCCGCCCTGCTCCCCTCAACTATCCCTTTAAAATGCAAAATGACATTATGTCTTGTTTTCGGAGAAATTATACACATTTTGTGAGATTTATGCATAAATTTGCAGGCAGACTGATGAAGACAAGTACCTGAGTGTGGCCGCGCAACTAGTTGCATTATAACATAATGGTGAAACTGACAACACGTCCACAGCTACCCGCTAAGCTCGAGCGCCCAAGATTTGACAATAAGAAAGCAGACATCAGATTCATTGTATAGGCTATGTTCTTTGTTGCGACACATGCAAATTAAAATTTGTCATCGCATTTTATAATTTTTGATTGCAAGTGCATGCAAAACCGTCACACCATGCAGCCCATGATTTTGCGACATTACCAGATTTGTGTAATTCCTTTAGTGAATCAGGTGCAAAAACAATGCAGAGAGCGCGTGCAAATAAACCACACTATTAGTGGGTGCAATTTATTCTTTCCAAGTTTCCCCTAGAGTCTTATTAAAGACTGCATGAGTGGAAAATGGATTCTCAAGCACCTCTGAACACACACATACACAGCCACAGAACTGCTGATGCCCTCAGGCACTCTTATTATGAAAAGAAGCTTTTGTAGCTCTAAATTGCTTTTACTTAAGGGAATGCAAACAATAAAAGAACATTTTCTCCTTAAGCTGAGAAAGAGAGGGGACACAGCAGCATGGACCAATATAGGGTCAATCCATTAAACTTCTATTGAGGCAGAGTGTTGCCACAGACGGAGTCCAGCTCCCAGCCATTGTATACAGGACTGATTCAGAAGGCTTCTATTTTAATTAAGCCCATTACCCAGTTACAGCACGCCCCGTGTCACACAAAACACAGTGACACTCAGAGCAAAGCAGCGACAAATAACCAATACAACTGCATCCTCGTTAGCGTGGCTCGAAATCAATGCAATATTCATCTTTTGAGAAGTTAATTAGCCTCGGTCAAATCCCAGCGAGGGAAATATATAGGTACGTTCAATAAGACAGGGTGACTGGCACCACCACAAAAGCAATGAAAATATATTTTATATTAAACTATTAAAATATCATCAAAAGTGTTGACGGGAGAGAGACAGACAGACAGACAGAGGCACATGGACATTTCCACCTCTTCCTCATTAATAGGAAGTCGTTTGGCCTCTGGAATAATGAACTAAAACTTCAAAGAACGTATTAACGGAAACATTAATAAAACATTATAATTGCAGAGATGGCGAGTTAGGTTGTCATTTCATCCAAAAAATCATGTGCAATAATGCAGCTAAGGGGTTTGAAATCTGATTATCCAATACAAATAGCACACGAAGTGTAAGCATTACACTTGAAATATGAACAAGCTTTTCAGGATACAATCCAAGGTTATTTTAGTAAACTGAAACGAAAACTATTGACTAAAGCATATTTTCATAAACTGAAATAAAATGATCGTTTTCATAATCAACGAGCTCTTGTCGCATGGCGGAAAAATCTGACCCGTGTTTGAGATGTTCATCTTAAAGAAGCAATATGTAACATTGACATCCAGTATTTAAAATGGGTACTTTAGTCCAGACTCAAAGCTCACGCGGGTTGCCAGGTTGAGGACACGCAACAGGAACGAGCAAACTGACAGTGGCAAGCAATGAGCCTTACACTGTAAAGCTGCTCTCACACTGCCAGCTACTTTGTTGCTACATGTCGCCAGTGGCTGGCGGTTAGGTTGCTAGTGGTGTGTATGGAGAGTCTAAACAGCACTGTTTCTTTACAATTAATATTATTATTAAACTATTAGGATCACGTGAGCTCTAGCATCTTCTCTCATATTGTCTGTTGCTCCCGAAAGTCGCTCTTCATTTGCGTAAGTTAAACATTTCTCAACTTTGTAGCGTCACTGGACACGCCCACATCCGGTTGCCAACGGTCGCCATCGCTCGTGTTGCCGGAAGTCACCAGCTCTCATTGAAAATGAATGGTATGAGGTCGTTTTGTCGCTGCGTGTCGCTGGCAGTGTGAACGCAGCTTAAGTTGATCAGCTAATGTATACGTTTGCAATGTTTTTATTGTTTGCAATTTAGAAACCAGCTCAAGTGGATCTTTTATAACTCTTGTCAATGTTAGCTAGATGTATCGCTGTGTTTGCCCATTAACATGTTTCAAATCTGGCAACCCATGTTGTCAAAATACTATTGGGAAATGGGCAGTGGGTGCGATCACACTGGCCAAAACACAAACCGAAAGTTCCATCCCGGAACGGACATTTCAAATTAGAATAGTTGGCTGTAGCATTGTTGTCGCTGTCATAACGTTGCGGCCCATTTCAGCTTATCGTGGCACAGTTTCGAGGCCGGCCCACAGGGACAATTCCCGAACGTCCCAATGGCCAGTCCACAATTGATTCCATTCATAGAATGAAGCAGAAAGCATAATATTTCTAGAATATGCAGTATTTGCAAACTTTTTTTTTTGTTTGTTTTTTTGGTATTGGTATATTCAGTCCCACCAGGATTTCGCTGCACTTTTTCCTGAGTTTTGTGTCACAAAATGACACAAAACTGAAAGTGTTTCAGTTCGTGTTTCAGATGGTTGCTCCCATCCAGCCCAACGTAACAAATGCTAAGAATACTGTATTCAAATCCACCATTTGGATACAGTATGGGTTTAATGGGGGGGGCCAAATCACCTTTTTTTAAGAGTGCCGGGGAAGTGTCCCCTACGTCCCCCCTGGCTGCTATGCTCTTGAGCTCAATCGACAGTATTTGTGGCATAATGTTGATTACCACAAATCAACTAGCAAAAATCAAGGTTACAGTAAGTCACAAACAATGTTGGGGGCCAATTTCTGAACGTTAAAATACGCACTTTTCAAAAGTACAGCCACAAGATATAAACAATATGTGTGTTAATATAAAATTAGTGTTATAAATCACTTACTTATAAAATAACTTTTCATGTGTAAAGTTATAGCCAATTTTACAACTTTGTTGCCATGACAACGTAATATTAACAAACCCTAAAACAACTTTACAGCTCAAATAATTTGCGAGTTTATCAGAAGAATTAATGTGTGCTTTTATATAATTATAAGCTTCAAATTTCTGTCTTTAAACTATCCACATTTAGCCACATTCACTGCCATTGTAAGATTTTTTTATTTAGTTTTTAAAGTAAAGGAGGGAGTTTAAATACATTTTTGTGGTAATGAACATTATGCCCAAAAAATAAATAAATAAAATGCTAAAATATTTCATTTGAATTGTATAACCACATTAACGTAATTAAAAGAATAGCATAACAAAATATTTTACAAAGGCTATTTGCATAATTTCTCACTGAAAATAATCTTGATTTTAGTAGTCCACACGAATAATGTGAATATCTTAATCAGGACTGTGTATATGTGTCTTGTGCTTTCTAACCAGGATTAAAGAGGATGAGGTGTTTGAGACAGGCGGTTTCTCTGCGGTCAAGTTGAAGCTCTTGTAAATGGTTCACCAGCTCCTGACTCCTCTTTATCATCCCACTCAGTGTGACCCCTGCCTGGGCCAGTAGGGTCGCAAGCTCAACCTGATACATACACATACTTCATATGAAATATATGAATTAAGAGCAGTATATGTGCATATATGTTATGTTTATGGCTGTCAATCGATTACTATATACATATATATATATATATATATATATATATATATATATATATATATATATCATAAAAATATTCAGATAATTAAAATGCATTACATAGCAGAAGAGTTCATCATTGATAAGTCAATACAAAAAGCGGTTTCAGAATACAATGTATTGTTTACTACCATATTATTGATCATAAGTTAATCATTGTCATACAGTTCACAGCAATCCATTTCACAAGTGAATTTGTCAATCAGTTCGAGATTTATTATGAGGGCTTGTTTAAGGACCCGTCAATTTACACCTGCGTCAGACATGCTTGTGTAGGGTGTGTTGCGTCATAAACATAAAATGTTTAGGTCACTGTGTCAAGTTAAATATAGTTTAATACTCAATCTTTAAACACATCTTGAGATCCCTTAGTTCGGATTTGCGCTCCATCAAGTGTTGTGAATGCAAGAACGTAATGCATGTTTGTGTTGTGAGTCTGCTGAATGTTGTTTTGTTCACTGTATAAACTGGACTTTGCTCATACAGCTGAAATTCCACTTACTGCCCTCTGGAGTAAACAGGTGGTACTACAAGCTTGCATTTAATGACGTTAATTATTTTAACGTGTTATTTCTTGTCAAATTAATCGCACTGAATTTACGTGTTAAACCGACAACCCTAGTAATGTTGTGTGTTTATGTGTGTCGTGTGTACCTCTTGTCCAGTAATGAGAAGCACACTGTCCTCTTTGCCATGTTGCAACTGTCTGACGATATAGTCCAGCACAAGGAGTTCACTCCAACAGTTATGCAGCAACTTCATCTGATCTCCTACCTATTTGGCAGAGTAAGCGAGAGAGAGAGATTTTGATATTTTTTTCAATTTTTTTTATTACAATATTTACATATCAATATCAATAACACAAAATTATCAAACAATAACCATTTTAAAAAACAATAAAATCATCTTACCCAAAAGGGGAAACAAAACTCTTCTTCAACAATTTCACAAATGATCCCATTTAAGCACCAAATCGCCTCAAAAGGTAAAATGTCATGCATTAATCTATAATAATGGTAATCACTCAAAATTCTAGATTTTACTCATTTTACAAAAACAGCATCTATACTAATAAAAACAATTTGTTCAATTTACTCTTTCCTTGTGGTATATTTTGCCATTTTTGCTTGACCTAACAGGAAATTCAACAATTGAGACTTCTGACAATGTTTTTTTTTTTTACCATATATAAAACCACAAACAAAATTTTAATGCAAAAGGTTTAACGCATGAAAATTAATAATTTTTGTAAGCAAAAAATGACAATGTTCAGTATTGTCAGAATTCATCAATAATCAATACAATGGCACCATGCAACACTCTCCACTGTAAGTCCCTTTTTTTCTTTTTTTTTTTTACTAATGGTGATTTATGTAATGCTCTTCATTCAGGTTTTTAATTTACATCAAGATTAAGTACATTTCCCCATTATGTACCACACTTGTTATTCAAAGATTTTTTATTAAACGCTTTTACACAACTCATACATATATTTACCAAGTGCAAAATTTGGACCCACAATTATGAAACCTTTAAAATCTAACAACATGCTATTGCACTCACCGAAACTGGGAGATAGACTCAAATTCTGAAAAGGGTCTTTACAATTGGGATTAATAGACCCCTTTGAATATTGATCCAACAGTTCGTTTTCTTCTCCAGTGAGGACTGATCTCCATTTTTCAATTGCTTTTGTCAGTATTCAGTATGATTTGATACCTAAATGCTCAGCAATTGCATTCACATCTTTAAAAGCAGAACCCGCTATTTGATTTAAGTATCCGATTGTTGTTATCTTGGCATTAAACAGTCCTTTCCTGTATAGCAAACGACATCTCACAAGATAAGTCCAATCGTGAGCCAATTCTTTTATTCTTTGAGGATCCAACCAGAATAAAGCTTTATCCAGTCTTAATCCTTCAATACTTCGAAGAATTGCACTGGCAGAACCCATCCAACTTAACTCTTCAGAGCACCTTAAAAGTCTTTGTACATTTTGCAGATGAAACGCAGCCGTTCTGCTCTGCAAGTGTATCAAACCAAGCCACCCTTCAGCTTTGGACAGGTACAAAACACTTTTTGGTACCCAATGCAGTCTGTACCAGAAAAAGTCAATTAAAATCGACTGGATCATCATTAATACTTCAACTGGGGGGGATCCCAAAATCCAGAGGCTAACAGATTATTAATAATCAAGATGCGTCCTTTAGAACACATTTTAGGAAGTAAAAACCTCCACTTATCCAGTTGCCCTTTTACTTTTTCAATAGTACCTTCAAAATTATTTTTCACAACATTTTCATCTCCTAAAAAACTCCAGAATATTTGAATCCATCTATGGTCCATTTTAACCCATCAGCAAGCCTTGGTTCAGTTTTTAACCATTTTCCAACTAATATGGCTTCACTTTTTTCCAGTTCACCTTTGCAGAAGACAGAGTTTTAAAATCATCTAAAATCTTCAACATCACACTGACATCATTAGAATCACTGCTTAAAACAATAACATCATCAGTGTAAGCTGATGTTTTATAAGTATTATTACAATTTGGCATACGCAGTCCACGAACATTAGCTTTTGTCTAAGGTATACAACATTCCTGACAGTGCACAGCCTTGTCTTTCACCCCTATACACCCTAAACGGAGAACCTAAGTCACTATTAATCTTTAATATACTCTCAACACTACAATACAAACCCTTTTACAGAATTAAATCCAAAGGCTTCTAAAACATTCCATAAATAAATATGTTCTCTTGATCAATTGATATCAATCCAAAATCTAAATCAAAAGGTTTTCCACAATCTAAAATGTCTCTAATAAAGGAGATATTATCCAAAATTCTTCCTAGCACACAAAATGACTGAACTGGATGAACAATAGATTCAAGAATTGTTTTAAGGTTTTAGAAAATATTTTATAGTCACAGCATAACAAACTTACTGGCCTCCAATTTTAAATATCATTTAGATCTCCTTTTTTTGGTAATAGAGTAATAATTGCTCTACAGCAGCTTTGTGGCAGTTGTCCATTTACCAAACTCTCTTTATAAACTCTCTTTCTTTTATAAAAATCTACCATAATTCCATCAATGCCTGGTGCTTTTCCACTCTCCGTTCTTTTAAGAGCATCTTCTAGCTCTCTTAAACTCAAGCTTTTACTTATTTATTCATTAACATCTTTGGACACTTGTGGTAATTAAAAAAAAACACAATTTTCATCTTTTGCCTCTGAAATTTAATTTCTATACAGGTCTTTGTAGAATTGTATGGCTCTTTTTCTGATATCTAAAGGATTTGACAAAAGTTTCAAACTTCAAAGCATGAATAAACTTTTTCTGTCCATTCTTCTTTTCCTGGATAAAAAAGGATTTTGAAGGAGCATCCAATAAATCGTCCCTTTGAATCCGGGATCTAATTATTGCACCTTGTCTTGTGAAACCTAATATATCAGCGAATAGATCATTTTTCTTTTTAATGTTTTCTAAAAAGTGACATCTTTTATAGAGTCGGCAAGCCCTTGTAACCTCATTAAATCGTCTTCCAACACATTCATTGACTTGTTTATGTCTCTTGTTGCGTTACGAGTATATTGCTGACACAACTGTTTGATTGTACTTTCATAAACTCCCACCACTGCTGCAATGTCAAGAAAGAAGATTTCATAGCTTTGGAATTTTTCCAGAACTCTTTAAAAACTATCACACAATATATTATTATCAAAATGCCAATAGGCACTTTTTGATTTTAGATGATTTTTTGCCACAACACATTTGACCAAACTATGGTCAGAGAAACTAACTGGGATTATTGAGCATTCCTTAAACATACTTAGTTGATTCTTAAAACAATAAAATAAGTCAAGCCTTGCAATTGATAACTGGTTTTCATAAGCATGAGCCCAAATATATTGTCTCCGCATGCCATGGAAAATTCTCCATTTATCAATAATACTATGAGACTTCATCAGTTTAATTAACTTCTTTCTTGATTGCATGTGTGGCTCGACATGATTTCTGTCTATGAAATTTTCAGTCCAATTAAAATCTCCTCCCACAAATAAAAACTCATCAGCATTACAATAATTTAAAACATTATCCAAAGTATTAAAAAAAAAAACAATTCTTTCTAATGCCATAGTTGTAGCGTATACACAGACAAACACAAAAGAGCTATTTTTAAATTAAGTTACAATCACTAAACCATCAAATTCTTTGGCCCATTCTATAGCATTTGATAGATCACTATGGGTCTTTTTCTTATAATTCATTATTCATTATATATTCATTATAATTCATTGTCTCAAATACCTGAGCTCTCTTCTTATAATCTCTCACTCCATTAACATTTAAGGAAGCAAGATTTATTTCCCCCATTAAAAAATAAAAGAATAGAGCAACAGAGGCAATAAAGCCAAAAAGGACTTCAACTTTTTAGGGCCTGGCATCTCTTCATCATTTGCAGCATTCATGTCATTCTGCACTTCAGCAACATTTTCAGAAGTAACAATTAATGCAGTTTTATTTGGATTATTTGCACTTCGTGGACAAGCGCCAACAAGATGTCCATTTTCGCCACATCCAAAACACACCATTGTGTTTGTTGTAGCGTAGATCACATAATTGAAACCTTCATGACTGAAATTAAGGGTCAGTTCAAGTTGTGGGTCAGTCCACATTTTCGTTCAAGACCATATATACATATCGTCATGATATGGTATGATTGTTGCAGACAGATGGGCATGTTTGAGTATTTATGTAACTGCTGATGTCCTGGGACTTACACTCACAACAGTCTCTAGAATGTACTCTGAATGGTTCCAAAAACAAACAAAAAGAAAAAACTTCCAGTGAGTGGCAGTTCTGCAGATGGAAATGCCTTGTTGATGGCAGGTGGTTTTACTGTTGTGGCTGATTAGTGTAGATATTCTGGCCAACTTTGTTTTAATTTTTTTTATTATTTTTTAATTTTTTATTTGCACAGTTATGTGGGTACTTGAAATGAAATTTTAAGCATTGTCATCAGTGTCTCGCTGTGTGACACTTTCTTAATCTATCTAAGAACATTTTATGATCTTGTACAGCTATAAATACATATAAAAAAATATTATTTTTACACTTGTTGTTTCCACAACCTCATATTAATTAAGACAAGAGTTTATTTGCACTTCTAGAAAAAAGTTGAAAGGTGATTAAGATTTTAAGAAAATTATTTTATGAAATGCTGACATGTCACAGCACCTAAAATACACACTTTCCCTTGTACATTCATGTACATTTTAACTTTAGAAAAAAAAAAAAAAAAAAAAAAAAAAAAAAAAATATATATATATATATATATATATATATATATATATATATATATATATATATATATATATATATATATATATTAAAAATTATATAAGTAAAATTATTATTTTTTTAATTTAACCTTAAAATAAATAAGGCATATTTAATATTTCACATTTAAGGTTTTGCTCTATGTCTAGGTCACTAATAAAATGTAAGCAATTTTGTGATTGTGTTGTGATAAAATGAATCATCAGGTTTAACTTTTACAGTCCATGAAAGCTCAAGTGCATGCTGTCATTAAAGCAAAACATATACAACATACTGTATATATATATATAGATCAGTGTAGTGCAATATGAATACAGTATGTCAGTGTGCCTACACACTCACATGTGCAATCATGCCCATACAGATTCACATTTTTTAAAAGAAGCCTCACCCACACAAAATTTCCAGTGAGCTTGCCGTTTTTCCCGTCAACACAATAGCATTCACTCATAAAATGGAACAGAATGGACTTGCACCGATTCATTCAAATGAGCAGAGATGTAGATCGCTGTCCATTCAACGATCTGCAATAGCAGACAGCTTTTGTACTTATTCGGGGTCCAATTTAGCAGGTTTAATTGGACTGAAAATGGTCAGAAACGTGGATGATATAGTTCTACAGCTTAAATCAGCTCACTGTTGCATATTTCACAGTTGACCCCGCTGTAGCCTAACGGGCTGGTGGCACAATTAACTGTGGGCAAAGGATACAGTTTTTTTAAAGCCCATATAATGCTCCATCACTCCCTTTATGACATGCTCCTGTTGCCATGACGAGAGATTGTACAGCACATTCCGCACACAATGACGGAATGTGCTATAACACAGACAAAAATGCACTCGCAAAAACACATACTAGATCAAACAAGGGCCAGAAAAGCAAAAAATTGGAAGCATCTAGCCAAATGTCGTTATTGAATACAGTACCATACTGCTAACATAAACATACCATTTAAATTCTAAAAAAAGGCGTAATATTCCTAGAGATGCAATCAGCATTACTGTTTAGCATACCTTGTTTGCTAAAAACTTTAGAAACAAGCGTTACTAAAAGTAATGACTGTCATACATACTGTATGTTAGATACTAAATGTAGTTCCTGACATTTACAATTCAACAAATGTCGTTTAAAGCTTTTCCATTTGCTATAATATTCCAAATATTGACATAAAGTTAGTTTACCCAAGGACACTAGGGAAATGCTCATAAATCTTGTGACATTGATGTTTATGTAGGCTTTTTCTCTGGCTATGTTTGGAATGGAATGCTAGCGCAATGCATACTGCGCAGAACAATCGCCATACATGGTACATACTAGTAAATGTTTGCTATTCTGAATGAGACTTCTGTCCTCTGAAGTCAGTCCATTTGCGGCCATCTTGGGTTGCTGTTGACCCAACACAGCCTCATGACAGATAAGGAAATCGTAAGATATCCTACAACTTGGCTTGTATGAAAAGGTACGGACTTTTAGTCCAATACAGACCAACCAATCAACAAACAGAATTTCAAATCAATACACTACGCATCAACTTTTAGCTAGCCTCCTATCCAATGATTTATTGGATTATATATGGAGTGGTGGTGGCGTAGTGTTCTACAGCACTAAACTGTTAATCAGAAGGTTGCCTGTTCGATCCCCACAGCCACCACCATTGTGTCCTTGAGCAAGGCACTTAACTCCAGGTTGCTTCGGGAGGATTGTCCCTGTAATAAGTGCACTGTAAGTCGCTTTGGATAAAAGCGTCTGCCAAATGCATAAATGTAAATGTACTAATGATTGCTGATGTTTGTCATTAACCTGTAATACACCGTCATTGTCCCATTTTCCTTCATCTATGGTACTCAAAAGTTATTGTTCTATTAAAAGCATGGTAATGTTTATGGTTTGGGTATGGATTTAGACTTTACAGTAAGGTTTAGTTTTGGGATGTCAGTGTAAATTAGGCAGAAACTGTGATAATGTATGTTTTCGTATGTTTGCCAGTCATGATCTTCACAAGCAAATGAGCTTTGTGGCAAACTCTTCATTGTCGCCAACTGTTTGATGCAGGTTCACCTCTAAGGGTAAAGAGCTGCAAACATTTGTGGCTAATCACATACACATTTGCATGTGAAAATAATGAGTGGGAAACTTGCAGCAGGTTTTTCAGAGCTTAAAATTTTTGTAAGGGCAGTTCTATCAATAAAAATGGCAAAAAGCCAAAACAGATTCAAATGATGCAGTAAGCAGAATGCAGTAAGTTTATAGGTGCCAAAGAAGGAACTTGCAGAATAGCAAACTTCTTTTTGAATATTAGACGTACAACTTACTACCATTTTTCAGTTTGTCCTCTGCAGCGCCAATCTAAGTGCCGTTTAAAGATGCTTTTGGCGAGTGTCAATTGCCCTCGGCACCCTATGTGGGCTATTATGTGGGACCAAGAGAGTGCTTTGCTCTGAAAAAAATTATGAGTAAAACAAGACCCTTGTCCTTTTCTCAGCAAAAGCTGTTGACTCCGAAATCACACGCAGACACATTCACTTCTGCACTTGAAAGCAACAAATGACTCGCTGTCAGTGTTTCATGTATTTTGTAACCCTTGGTTCATCAGCGATAACACCTGCCTGCTGCCCAAGACTTCCACAACACAGCCTTTATTCATCAAGCTATCTTGTTCTCTGAAATGTACCTCTTCTTAATTTCACTGAGTGGTCCTGACTCTTTTTGTGTTGTAGAAAGAAAATGGCATACATATCCGCTTGAGTGTACAAATATGGACAAAATACTATCACACCATAGAGGGTAGAAGCCATTACCATATTTGTAAGTTCATACTAAAATAATACTAATACTTTTTTGCGGTATATACAGTAGTACATTTACATTTATGCATTTGGCAGATGCTTTTATCCAAAGCAACTTACAGAGCCCTTATTACATCCCCCCAGAGCAACCTGGAGTTAAGTGCCTTGCTCAAGAACACAATGGTGGTGGCTGTGGGGATCAAACCAGCAACCTTCTGAATACCAGATTACCAGTGCTTTAGACCACTACACCACCACCACTCCATTACACTACCACCACTCCATTAAAGAGTATAGTATAGTAGTAGCCTATGTATACAGTACAGAACAGAACATACCGCATAGAAAATTCTGCAATGCAATGCGCTTGAATGAGCAGGAAGTTATGTCATCTCTTTTTTAATGCATTATTTGACTGGATGTCAGAATGACAGATTTATGAGTTGAGTGCACATGAACGCCTCCGCAAAGTCGTAATTATGAGGGGGAAACTCTGGATTTTCTTTGAGCAACGACTTTCTGATTTGGGGCTGTGTCTATTTAAGAATCATGGTAGAAGCTAATTGTTATTGCTAATAATTCAGTTTTGTCTGTGTAATGGGAGCTAGATGATAGATAGTTGTGCAATGTGTATAAACCTCACTTTCTTGGCCTCAAGAGGTGCACTAGCGACTGACGATAGGGGCTGTAGCCTTAAGCCTCCTTGTTAGTGCACCCACCTCCTACACTAGAGTCACCGGTTCGAGCCCAGTATAGAGCAGGTCGAACAGGTAGTAGTAATCTGAGCAATCATGGAGTGAGAGACAATGACAATGATGATGATAAAGAAACCGCTCGCTGACTGATGTGTGCTGACTCAATGGACTTCAAACTTTACTGGCTCATAACACATAAAATTTGTCTTTAGTCGCCACCTTCTGGCTTAAATCTTTAATGTCACAGGAAAAATTTAAAAGACACACATCTGCGCTGCTCTTACACTTTAGTTTAGAACACAACGAACACAAGCGGAGTGATAAAAACAGTGAAGTGTCTGAGTGCTGATGGTGCGAGACATCAGTACTCATGGATTGTCTCTCTTCCAATCAGATTTGAGAACCAGAACTAACTGTTGTATAATACGTTTTAAATTAGAAGCTTAATTTCTGTGCTTTCCAATTCAGTCAGTTGACCTTACGTTTAATGTAGTCTGCATAATATCTTTGGGTGATCTCACGCGGGTGATATGACATATCTAAGTTATCGTCTAGAGTTATCGTCACCTCTGTCACCCCTACATTTGTGCAGCTTGTGTTTGGCATGGTGCTTCATTGTGGGTGATATTATGGGGAAAGGGCAAAAGAAGCGAAGTTCAGAATCATTTTGGATTTTGGGTTGATGGATCTGGCCAATAACTGGATAAATCAAAAAAAGTGTGTAAAAAGTGCAAGGTAGAATTGCCATACTCCAGGAGCACAACCACTAATTTCCCACATAAGCAAATATCATGGCGAATGGCAGGGCTGTGCAGTGAAAGGCAGTAAACAGTACCTATAATTGCAGAAGCTTTCAACCCTAGGAAAAGATTATCATTTGATCTGGCACAGGCCAAGATGCTAACAAATAGCTTCTTTCTAACAGTGGAATCCTGGCCATCAGTCTATTTTTTTAAAAAAAATAACCTTTTAAATACATTTATTATGAACGTATATATTTTACTTAAACAGAATAGAGTATTTTAAACATAATAAAGTAGCTTGACTATTTGCTGTGCCATCCAGTGCTTGAGGAATGATAGCTCAACTGATAGAGAGTTGCACGTGCAATGTGAGTGATTGAGTATGAGTCCTGAAGTGAGTCGACACGTGAGCCGAATGTGTAGCATCACAAAATGATGTGGCGACTTCAGCTACTTCATTAGGCTATGGTTCTGTTTGGGAGAAAATTTAACTTGCTTTCAGCTGCAGGTTTTCCGTATATTGAGATCATTATATTATTGTGAGAGTTTAGAGTTTAGAGAGTTTATAAAGCATCAACACAATGGTATTTTTAAAGAATAAAAAGCTCTTTTTGGAACTTAAAAAGGTCCTCCTTTTAGAGTGTTGCTATTACTATTCCTTTAGTACTATAAGAATGTGCAACAACTATTTCTTCACACATAGAGTGCCCAAACAGAGCAAATGTACACTGCAGCACACACAGTCTCCCTTTATCTGGACTGGAATGCTGTTGCTAACATGTGTGCATGTGTTTGCGTGCGTGCGTGCGTGCGTGCGTGTGTGTGTGTGTGTGTGTGTGTGTGTGTGTGTGTGTGTGTGTGTGTGTGTGTGTGTGTGTGTGTACGTGCGTGTGTGCATGTGGGCAGGTTTAAGTGGTTTATAGGGACTTTTTTAGGTTACAAACTGGTAATTAGAATCGTATTATGCACATTTCTAGTGCCCCCATAATTCAAATTGCTCAAAAAACATACAAACAATGTTTTATTGAAAATGTAAAAATGCAGAAAGTTTTTTGTAAGGGTTAGGTTTAGGGGATATAATCTATAGTTTGTGCAGTATAAAAATCATTATGTCTATGGAGAGTCCTCATATTGATAGCTACACCAACGTGTGTGTGTGTGTGTGTGTGTGTGTGTGTGCGCGTGTGTGTGATGTGATTGTGTATCATTGCAGTTTGTCTATGTATATGTATGCTAGAATAACAGTCAACATTATACTGTATCATGTGTGTGTATGTGTGTATGTGTGTGTGTGTGTGTGTGTGTGTGTGTGATGTGACTGTGTATCATTGCAATTTGTCTATGTATATGTAGTCAACATTATACTGTATCATGTATGTGTGTGTGTGTGTGTGTGTGTGTGTGTCTGTGTGTGTCTGTGTGTGTGTCTGTGTCTGTGTGTGTGTGTGTGTGTGTCTGTGTGTCTGTCTGTGTCTGTGCCTGTGTCTGTGTGTGTGTGTGTCTCTGTGTGTGTGTGTGTGTGAGTGATGTGACTGTGTATCATTGCAATTTGTCTATGTATGCTAGAATAACAGTCAACATTATACTGTATCATGTGTGTGTGTGTGTGTGTGTGTGTGTGTGTGTGTGTGTGTGTGTGTGTGCGTGTGTGTGTGTGTGTGTGTGTGTGTGTGTGCGTATGACATGCTGTAATGATTGTGTGTATGCTGCATTGCCAGCAAGGTTTGGAAACACTACAGAGAGAAACAGGAACTTAGAATGGACAAAAGAAATTAGTGTATCCACTGTATACTTTAAGACAACAGACACTCAAGAGTTTATTTAAAGACCTCTCCAGAACCACCAAAATTCAAGTGTTTTATTCCCAAAAAAGAACGCTTTCTTATGAACACCTGAACCTGTCACCTCACTTCTAATTAGTCAACAAATAAGTCAGAATAAAAAAAAATGTAAACTTGTACAAAAACGGCCCCCTCATGATGTTGATATTCCTCAACTCCCAAGATGTTGCAACATTGTGAAAATACCGCTAAACTATGCACAAGCCAGTTATGTTACAGTTTCAAACATTTCTAATAGATTTTTTCATTTGCAGATAAGGAATGCAGCTGTCTTTATCTCACACGACTGGCTTTGAAAAGCCATATTGTTGTGATGTCTAGGCGCTTCTGAGAAACAAAAGTATCCAGAATGCATTCTCAACAATAGAGATTTCAAATATTCACAAATTTAATGAAATTATGAGAACATGTTAAAGTGATGGTTTATAGGGATGCACCGATATGAACATTTTTGCCCAATGTTTTTACTCAGAGGTTACCCTATGAGCAACTTTGCTTCAGGAATTATGCTTTAAAATGTACAATAAGAACAAAAACTATTTTATTGTTCTAACAATAAATGATTTCCATTGAACACGATATATGATTTGTTGAACACATTACATGGCAAAATTTAAAGAGAGATACAATGAAAGATAAATACAAGACACAAAACAATTATAACATGATGACTGATGTGGTGAAAAAAGGTTATTATGCACTTTGTTCTAAACAACAGAACTCATATTTGACACATCCTAATAGAACATTATACAAATTCATATTATGCATTCGACATACTTTATTTTTTTATGCTTATGACTGATATGCTGATGGTTTTAAAGTAGCCAATAACTGGCCGAAAATATTAAGTGGCAGATATATCGGTGCATCCCTAAAAGTTTATTAAAAGACATTATTTACCCACCCTGATGTTGTTCCAAATCAGTATCACAGTACAGACAGTATGTTAGTTAGTCTCTTTTTTCCATACAATGAAAGTGAATGGTGACTGAGGCTGTTCTTCTTCCTCCAGCTCCTTTTGTTTTCCATGAAATACAGAAAGTCATACAGGTTTGGAACAACATAAGGTTGAGTAAATTATGACATTTATTTTTTTTTTTTTTAGGTGGCAAACTAACTCTTTAACCAACACAACCTCACCACCACATTGCATCAAATACGTATGCAAATGGACATTACCATTCATGCATTCACAAAACGCCCCCAAAAAATACAAATCACCAACTCGCGCCATTAAACCAACATTAGAATTGATTCTTCCAGTTATTTGACCCCTTTAGTTTAATGTGAAACCATATATGCACCCATAACAAGCAGAACAAGAATACTTTGAGAGAATACACCTGTTGATTACAACGGATGAGACTGTCTGCATGCTAGAACCATTATAAATGCAACAGTGAGCCTGAGCAAACACAGCAGGCTGTGACGGTTTATCTGGAAGCAATTTCAGTTCAAATTCTGAATTAAAAGGAATTCACTTCACTTCTGTTCACACTCACCTTGAGCTCCTTAAAGAAGATGCAGCTACGTGCCCACTCCACGATGGAGAAGAGCGTCTGATCAGCCATGTGGCACATCAGGCCAAAGGTGGTGAGCCGTTCTGGTTTGGATGTGTGTCGCGTGTTCTGTTCCTGATTGTCTGGGGCACTCCGAGAGTTCTGCTCCAGGTTGGCCAGGTGGGCACTTATTTTGCTTTGCACCAGTAGCTCATCTTGCTCACAGTGAACAAACTCCAGAACCAGTGCTGGCACCGTCAGGCCCGGTAGGGGGGGGCTCGTTGACCCTCGTGACTGGTTAACATATGTATACCCCGGCACATATTCTGGCGAGCTGGCACTGGTGTACTGCTCTAAACTTGTGTAGTGGTCTGGGTCCTCGGATTTGATGGCGCGGACAGGTAAGGGTGGGTATAGGTACTGTGTTGGCACTGGAGTATGGGCAGGAATGGGCACAGAAAAGCTGGATGTGTACGGGCTGCGTTCATAATCGGAAGGAGCCACAGAGGTGCCGATGATTGGGTGGGGGTTTTTAGGAGCTGGGACAGAAAGTGCCATGTTGAAGCTGTCAGTTTGGGGAGATGATAGCAAAGGGGGCGGGGCTTCCATCTTGAAGCCACTAGCACGGATGAGGGCTTTCTTCTGCTGCTTTAATGCCCGGTCTTGTTTGTACATTGGGCCAAATTTATTCCGCCCTCCTCGCATCCTATCCGCACGGACCGCTGTGAGCAAAAACCATGGAAATAAAAACAAAAAATGACCATAAACTATTGAATATCACATTATACTATATATAGTTATAATTAATAATATCATAGTATTCATTAATTTTAATTATATATAATTAAAATTAATGAATACTATGATATTATTAATGTTACAATTAATCTCACTAATGTAAAAAGTTACATTTTATATAACTATTAATATAATAATATTACAATCACTAAATCGTGCATGGTAATACACTCAAAATTTTTAGATATTTTTTTTTAATCCATTAAATTGAATTAAGTTATTTTAAATCAAATAAAATGAAATAAATTAAATATTTTAATCTTTATTAATTATAATTGTGATAAACAATACACATTTCAATTGGATGGAATTTTGTAAAATCATAAAAATAGTCTAAAATATTTTTTGAGTTTATTACTATTATTATTATTATTATTAATAATAATAATAATAATAATAATAATAATAATAATAATAATAATGCATTATTATGATATATCATGTTTCAAATGAAAATAAATGATGCCCTTCGGGTTCTATATCATGTTCTATAAACAAAAATGTGTCAGAACGTCTTGTCCATTTCTCTAAAATTCGTCCTTCTATTAACTCACGAACTAGTTAAAAATACCTCTATAGTCTGACTGATTTAAAGTAGAGCCGTCCTTAATGAATCTTTAACCTTGATCCGAAAAATAAAGCGCAGTAACTCATAGCTGCCTGCTGATAATAGCGACCTTGCAAGAAGCAAAGCATTTTTTTTCACTTTTGATTTATTTCTTCTCGTATTTTGTCCTTCTCTCTGAAACTATTCAAACAGCTGCTATGAAAATATCATTCACTTTCTCTTATGATAAACCACGACAGCTATTTATATTCATAATATATTTATATTTATATTATATTTATATAGTCACTAAGTGACTTTCTTACAAAATAGGATTTTATAGGCAATTTTATAATAATAATTTTATTTTTCGATTAAAAGTTTGTTAATCCTGTCACAAGACTGTCTGTATATATTGCCTTTTAATGACATTAATTCATAAATAAAAATAAGTTCTGTCAAATAATAAAATGAACCGGCTATAATTATTTCGAGAAACTCTTGATAACTCAAGAGCCGAACATTATAAAAATGTAACATTTAAAATTAAACATTTAAACAATTTAATAATGAATCATTTAATCTATACTCCTCTCATTTATGATTTTCATTACGTCAGCTTTCATGCAATTCTCTGTATACCGAATAGAACGTAAATGAGAATGAATATGTTCCACTCACCCTCCAGTCGCATCCCGACGTTGAGACATTTCTGGAAACGGCAGAACGGACACCGTTTCCGCTGGGTTTTATCAATCTTACAGTCCTGAGTCTCCGCACACGTGTACCGTTTATTATTCTGTACGGTCCTTTTAAAGAAGCCCTTTAAAATAATAATAATAATAATAATAATAATAATAATAAAAATAATAATACAAATACAGTTGGGCTACGGGTTGTTCCTATTTGTTCAAGTCTAAGGAAAAAAAATTAAAAATAATTAAAAAGCTATAGCTATTCCTGAGAGAACAATCTAGATAAATAGCCTATGAAACAAATACTTAACACATTTGTTCACAGTGACTGAAACAATAAAATACATACAATTATTTAACACTTAAAATATGAAAATATGACCAATTTAATTGTGCAGTTATTCCCCTTAAAAGGCTGATTATTAATAAAACCGGTTCATTTAGATGTTGCATAATGGCTGCATATTTTTTTTTTATATAAGTTGATGTAATATAATACCTTGCAGCTCTCGCAGGTTAATAAACCATAATGATATCCAGAAACTTTATCCCCACACACCGGACACATCTCTTCCAAGTCCGTATCATAACTGTAGTCCATCCCGCCCTACCGAGCGCCTGCTAAACACACACACACACACACACACACACACACACACACACACACAATTACATATTTAAGGGAATTTACAAAAATATAGAGTAGGCCTAATACTAATGAGATATATACAAATGCACTTTTCTTGTATTCACAAGAAACATATAAACATGGGCACTGTAAGTTAACATTTCTACAGTCTTATCAAAAGCTCATTTAGCATAATAATGCCTTGAAAATGACCACACTCGACATTCAAGTTCATTCATAATAGCTAATCATTTCAAATGAAGTTTTTATGGAAAAGGTGCTATAGCCTCCGACATATTTGATCAATCTAAACAGAGGCTCAGTATAGACCTTTTTAGAGTAAATGTTTATATAGTCACCCCATATTCTAAACAGATAATGTTAATGTATAAACAAATAAGTATATGATCAGTAATAATAACAATAATCACCATGCAATCATTGTTGCATTTAAATCATTTCATTTTAAATAGGCTAGCTGTTGTCTTGCGCATTATTATATGATTTTATATATAAATATACAAAGCTATAGGAGTCTATGACAATTTTTCCACAAAATGAAATACCTGCTGTCTATTTGGTATGAATAAATTATAATGACTATTTTAATGCAAAAAAAATAAATAAAAAATACAGAAATTAATAAGTACATTATTTATTAAATAAAATGCATGTTAATGGGAGATTTAATGTTTGATGTGAATTGAAATTGTTACCTGTATAGGTAACTCCCAGCTCCTCTGTGGTGGTACAGTGGTGTTGATCTGTGCGGAAGGTATAGGTCTATTTGTTCCCTGAAAAAGCGCCTCAAAAACTCCCCTTTATACCGCAACACCTTCGCGATCGTGACGGTTCAGTGTGTGTCTGGGAAAAACGAGTGGTGTGCGGAGACGGCGCGAGGGCAGCGTCTCTAGTGTTTTGGCCTCGCGTGCTCACACTGATGACATGCCCTCATATTCAAACGCACGCTCACAAAAGAGTCAGTGAGCGACAGGAAGAAGCGCCTATCTGCAACAGGTAATGAGGATAGGGAATAGGCATGGGAAAAATCTCCAATCTCTTTGAAATAAACTGCCTTTTCCTCATTAAGTCACAATACTCATTAGCCTGCATGTGTCACATAAGTGTATGGCACACTATTGCCTCTCAGTGTAATATTAAACTATTTCTAATATTAAACATAAAAAAAAACATGCAGGTTGCTGCTAAGACATGATTATGAAATAATGATGCTGCATATTTAACCTTGCATGTGTAGTAAAGAGTTACAAGCTCAATATGTGTAGGAAGGTTCAAAGGCGTTAATGAATGCAGGCCACTGTCTGTGGTTTGATATCTGTGGGTTTTCACATTTCATTTAATATTTATTCTATAATTCAAATGTTGTCCTTTGTTAAGTCCAAGAGGTGGTACGGTTACTCACCACAATCGGGGTGGCAAAGGACAAGTCTCAGTTGCCACCACTTCTGAGACAGTCAATCCGCACACTTTATCACGTGACACCACGGAGGCTCACAGCACGTGGAGGCTCATGCTACTCTCAGGGATCCACACACATACACACCCCATTGGGAGGGATAACCACTAATTGTGACCACAAGGAGGTTACCCCATGTGACTCGAACTTCCCTAGCAACCAGGCCGATTTGGTTGCTTAGAAGACTTGGCTGGAGTCACTCAGCACACCCTGGATTCGAACTCGTGACTCCAGGGGCATGACCATCGATTTTGACTCGGTCATCATCTCATTATCTGAAATAAAGAAATGTCCCTCATTCCAAAAAATGTACATACAAAAATGGTCTCCAACAATAACACATTTTAAAATGTTTTAAATTAGAAAAGGACAAAAAAATAGCATTTTCAAATAAGAAATAGCTTACTGTTAAACTGTGAAACACTGACTTAGGCTGACTTATTATGGGTTTCCCGATAATGTTGCAACTTCAGCTTTTACTATCACCTTAACCAACGTCGCTCGTTATTTTATGACGCCTGTGCAACGCCTGTTTCCTAAACCAGTATGTAGATTGCTCATTATGAAGTAGAACTGAATTGTTACATTACGGGAGCTGTCCGGTCCAAAGGTGCTGATCACTTTGGCCAGTATGTCCAGGTGTTTCTCTTCTCAAAATGAAGATAATGTGGAAATACTGACAAACATGTAAGATGTTTGTAACATTGAGGTACTGAAATGTTTTACCTAACTATTGCAAAATGTAATAATGATAGCTTTAGTAAGACAGAGTTTCAGATGTGTTGATGCTCAATCATAGAGATGAGAATGAAAGTGATGCAATAAATGCATGTGGTGTGAATCATAGGGGCTCTCATGTAGTCTAAAGTTTTGTTCCTTTGGCTGGAAACTGAACAAAATGCACACAGAACAGAATTAAAATTACTCCATCAGTATTGAACTTAGATCTGTCTAAATATGAATAAATGACCTGGTTAGAGTACAAGGCACTCTATACTTGTAGCCTTACTGCCATTATGCATCATGCAATTTGTTGCTGCCTTGTTAAAATACTACAGGCGAGCCGATTTGAACCAGCCATTGGAGGAAGAAAGAAGAGGAGGAGGATGAAGAGAGAGAGAGTGAGAGAGAGAGAGAGAGAGAGAGAGAGAGAGAGAGAGATGTGAAAACATTCAGAAATGTGAAACATTAAATAAGGAAAGTTTACTTAAACAAGTTTAATTCTGAAAGTTCGAACTTTAAAGACCTAAATGACCTCTCAAAATTACAAATACTCCTAGGAGAAGGAGACAGGGCACATCTCGCTGCCCAATATGTGTCAATATGCCACAACCTGAGGGACAGTGAAAGATCTGGACAAACACACACACACACACACACACACACACACACACACACACACACAATGTGATGTGGTCAAATAAATAGTAATAATAATAATAATAATAATGTTTATATTGCTGTTATTTATATATTACTAATAATTATATTATATACTGTCTGTCTGTATACTGTATTTATTATATATGATGCTTTGGCAACATTGTTTTTGAAACTTTCATGCCAATAAAGCCCATTGAATTGAAGAGAGAGAGCCAATAAAGCCCATTGAATTGAAGAGAGAGAGAGAGAGAGAGAGAGAGAGAGAGAGAGAGAGAGAATCTCTTATTGCACACCAAGGGCGTTGCTAGGAAAATACATTTGGTAATGGGCCAATTATTTTTATTTTATTTATTTTTTTACAAAATTTTCCTTAACAACAGAGAAGTGGTGCATTCAAACAGTTCTTTTTTAAAGCAATTTTATAAATATACATTTTATTCTGGGTGGCCCTGGGACTAATTTGGCGGCCCACCCTTGACTACGCCACTGTTGCACACTCACACAAATATTCCTAATAAATAATTAAAATATGGTTAACAAAGGAGATTATGAGAGTGTGAAAGTTTTAAAATGCATGGACACGTTACTCACGTAAGTCTTCATAAATAATCTGTTTAAGAAGAACATGTCTTCTTTATATTGCCGTTTGTATTACATGTCTTGTCATTAAGACCATATATCGCATTATCTTTGATAAACTGTGAAGGAAGCCAGAAAGATACTTGTAGGTTGTTCTTAATGGACTAAAGAGCGGTTCAAAGCTCTTGTTAATTTACAAACCCTTTTACGAACCACTTAGATAAAGATGCGTTTGGGAAACGCGGCTTAGAGATTAAGTACTACTTAAGTGCTACTAACGTCCTACTTTGTGATTCAGGAAACTCAGCCTTAGATTCGACGAATATAGCTTTTTATTTCTCTGAATGTTTTTTTTTTGTTGTTGTTGTTGTTGTTGTTGCCAGCAAGTCAAACTCGAGTACGGTAGAATTTTATCAGCTAATATTTCCAGTCAATGGAAGCGCAGTTTTCTCTTGGAAAATAAATTGTTTCATAAAGTATTATTACATTTATTTATTTAATAAATTAAATAAAATTGAATTAATCAGAATGATCTCTTTGTTGTGATTGTGCATCAAATTTAGAGCGGAATTGTTATTATTATTATTATTATTATTAGCCTATTATTATTTGTTTTACAGCGAAATTGCACGTTTTCACACTGCATGAAATCGGTCTGCGCGACTGGCATTTTGTTTTAGTGTTTGCTCAATATCTTTTATTTTTGCAAACCAATCCCTTTTGGTTTTTAATCCATGTGCTCTAAAAAAAAAAAAAAAAAAAAAAAAAAAATCTTTCTTTAGAATCTGTCATTCTGCGACTCCGGCACTGGAGTGTGTCCATATGGCGCATTCCCCATTATTTATTGTGCGATCAAATCAATGAAGCTCATTAAAGACAACGTGCTGAGGTGCTGAAGATCTCTCTCTCTCTCTCTCTCTCTCTCTCTCTCTCTCTCTCTCTCTCTCTCTCTCTCTCTCTCTCTCTCTCTATCCACAGACACATGGAACGTGTGCGTGCACAATAGACACAATAGTTGATGTGCACCCTTTAATTTCTCATTAGCATATTAATTAATAGACTTCTGGGGGGGAAAAAGAGCCAAAACAACATCTGAACTCAAACATAGGTCATGTCACCTTTTACTGGAAATAATCCCATTGAACTGGACGCTGGACTAAAATTGTTTCATTTAGGCTTACAAATGTTACATAAATAAATATAAATAACAAATAGATGCATTTACAATATTTCAATCATATTTTTTAAAATAATACTTAAAATTATTAAATAAATATAAAATGTCTAGATTTATGATATGCATTATATTATCATGACCATATTAAAATATTACATCTTAATCATTATCGGCTAATCATATAAAAATGATCATATCAATAATAGTCATTAATATTAGTTATTATATAGGCTACACTGATTTATCACTATAACATTAGACTACAATATTGTTGGTCACACCCTGAAAACATCTAGTGTCAAAGATCCAAAAAAAACCAATATATAAAAGGTTTTATCATAATATGATTATTATATTATTGTAAATTATAATATATTATTATCATAATTATATTTCTATATTATCATGTTGGCCGCAGATTTGTATCTCAGAAAAACCTATGTTCAATTTATGATCCAAGAGCACTTTACCCAAAGTGTCCCCTCCTAAAAATATTAGTTTATTTAGTTGGATAAAAAAATCCATGAGTTGATTAGTACAGGACATCTTTACAAACTGGATGCATTTAGATCATTTCATACATTTTAAAGATTTTATTTCATTTTGCATCATTCATTGTGTTACCAGGTCAAAATGAGGGGCCATTAGAATTGAATGGCACACACACACACACACACACACACACACACACACACACACACACACAATGTATGTTGAGCGACCTCTTGTGCATCATCTTTCCATGACACGCTGAGAAGTATTTCAATATCTACACATCGTTTTATGTTGTGTTTGGGCTCGTTTGAATCAGGATCATCTGCTCTTAAGTCATGGTATGTCACTTTCCATGTCAAATGTATGTTTCAGGAAGTAATAAGCACAACATGTGATGAAAATGATATCTATGTGTGTCTGTGGGGATTTCATATACTAATACTCACTGTACTGCAATCCCAAACAAATTTGTTCATTTTATTCTACAAATTAAGACCTTTACAACAATATATAACACAAGGCTATCTCATCTATTTGGCATTGTTACAATTCAAAGAGGCCTACTATTAATAAAAAGTTATTTTGGAAAATATAGGTCCAAAAAGAACTTCAAACCTTGTCATAATTAATAGAAATAAAGTTGACAAAAATATCTGATGTAATACTCAGTGATAATATATGCATAATGAGAGATTTAGAAACAATTCTAATGGACCGGTCATTTTTGACCAGGAACACCACAAGTGTTAATAAGTGTGCCATTTTTTTTTTTTTTTTTTTTTTTGACAATATAAGAGTTCAAAACAAACTAGTTGGTTAAACATTAAAACAAAGCAATATGTTATTAATAGTGCAGAATGTTTCCCCACTGTAATTATTATAGTCAAAATAAGCCATACATAATGCTATTTTATCTCAAAGTTGTATGAGCTCACGTCAATGAGTCCTACTACCAATAAGTTCCAAAACTATAAAAACATATTTACTAGAAACGATGTTGACAAAAACATCTAAAGCAATATCCAATGATAATAAAGACATAATGATAAATGTATAATCAATTTTAGTGAGTCGGTCATTTTTGACCGGGAAAACAAAATTAGGCAGATCGCCACACAAGGGTTAAAACATGGACATTCTCAAAGATATAAACAATAACAACAAATAGCTATGTTTTTTCTGTTCTTTTATGTCTGCGTTTGCATGCTCATTGCACGTTTCCCACTCAATGACATGATGGCTGTCCATCAAAATGAGCAAATGTTCTATTTGGCTTCTATTATTCGGAAGAAATTAAACAATGCTTTGCACAACAAAGAAACATTTTGTGCACCTTGACAAAGAGAGACAAGCTGGGACTCTGGCATGGTCGCAATGTTCCACTTTCACCTTTTCAACTCCCCCAATGGGGTTGTCATCTCTAACTCACATAAAGCTTGAACATTGCACCTGTTTTTGTTGTTGTTTTGTGTGTGTGTGTGTGTGTGTGTTTTCAAAGAGTAGAGCCAGAGGGAAAATAGTCTTTGTAGTCTGTGACCTTCATGACCTTTCTACTAACATGACTCAGTTATACTTGAATTAAAATGATGTTCCTGTTAGAGGATGAAAAAGATTAAAGATCTGAAAAATATCTGTGGCAGGGCGGAGGGCGGGGCCTGGGTTGTGATTATACACACCAGGTCCCTTATCAGGATAATCAAACCTCTGAGAGGGGTAAAGGCCGATGGCAGATGATGGTGCGACGAGAGAGAGATCGTTTACGGACATGTTCGTCAAGTGTGTGTTTTGTCTTTTGTTTTTTGTTTAAGTTTTCCATTAAACTATTATTTACATTAGCAAGCCGGTTCTCGCCTCCTCCTTTCCACTGAACTACGTTACACTGGTGCCGAAGCCCAGGAAGGAGGAGGGATGCCCGTCGCTGAGTCCTCGACACTGCCGTCCACCCAGGGGAGCGCCGCTGCCATCCACCAGGGGAGGGAGTAGACCGACCGCCCGGACGCGGTGAACGGCCGCCGTCCACGAGGCGATTGGGGAGTGGACTCCCCGACCGGCTGGGGCGATGGAGCCGCTGCCAGGGGCGGAGGAGAGCCCTGCCATCCCCCAGAAATGCGGAGGGGTCGAAGGAAGACCGCCGTCCGCGAGGGGAGGAGGGAAGTGTCTCCCCGACCGCCTGGAGCTGCCAGGGGCGGAGGAGTGTCCCCACGAGTCGCAGAGACCGCAGAGGGGCGTTCTGACCGCCTGGGATAGTGAGTCTGACTCCGTACGTCAGGCCGGGGACTCCCCAGCCTGAGAGAATGAGGGAGGAATGTGGCAGGGCGGAGGGCGGGGCCAGGTTGTGACCGGTCCCTTATCAGGCTAATTAAGCCTGATAAAGGCCAATGGCAGACGGTGGTGCGACAGAGAGAGATTGTTTACGGACATGTCCATCATGTGTGTGTTTTGGCTTTTAAGTTTGCCATTAAAATATTATTTATATCGTCAAGCCAGTTCTCACCTCCTCCTTTCCATTTAACTACTTTACAATAACAAGTTAACAGTCAGTTGCTTACTGGGCCCACTTCACAGCTCAAGTGCACCCTGTTTTATAAAAATGAATAATTATTTGTCATTTGAAAATTATTCCTAACCTTGTATATAGGCTATAGGTCGCAACACTCTTGCCATAGTGTGTTTGTTTCTGTGTGAATATATGTGAAGTGTGTGAATCTATCTGAACATGGTACTCTCTCATCTTATCTGTCCTTCACCCACACCTACTTTCTCAATGCCACACTTTGGCAGATTGTTTCTCAAAAAGGTACACACACTCATACAGTACATGTCAAGTGTTTTAGGTACAAACGTCTAGAACTGCAGGATCTTGTCACCATCACTCCACCTTTTTCTTTTTATTCACTACTAAGGTAACCCATTTTGGTGAAGTATTGAACACTGTAAACCAAAAGGTGCAGTACATTAAAGGGACACTTCACCCAAAAATGAAAATTCTCTCATCGTTTACTAAAGCATTTTTCAGCTCTGTAGGTCCATCCAATGCAAGTGAATGGGTGCCAAACTTTTACGCTCCATAAAGGCACATACAGGCATCATAAAAGTAATCCATATGACTCCAGTGTTTGTGATTTGACAGGTGTGGGTGAGAAACAGATCAATATTCAAGTCATTTTATGCTAGAAATTCTTCTCCCTGCCCAGTAGGGGGCCATATGCATGAAGAATGTGAATCACCAAAAACACAAGAAGAAGAATGTGGAAGTGAAAGTGGAGATTGACTGAGCAGGCAGGGTGAATATTAGCATAAAAGGACTTAAACATTGATCTGTTCCTCACGCACACCTGTCATATCACTTCTGAAGACATTGATTTAACCACTGGAGTCAAATGGATTACTTTTATGGTGACTTCAGAGATTTTTGGAGCTTCAAAACTTTGGCACCCATTCACTTACATTGTATGGACCTACAGAGCTGAGATATTTTTCAAAAATCTTTGTTTGCGTTCTGCAAAAAAGAATTTCATACATATCTGGGATGGCATGAGGGTGAGGAAATGATGAGAGAATTAAATTTGAATTGTTGGGTGAACAATTCCTTTGCACCTGTTCATTTAGATCCAGATGGTAATTCCAACATTAGGATGTCAAAAAGCCTGGCAATCACCCATGATGCATTTGTATATAATATGACTGTGTGTGTTTCTACACCGATCAGCCACAACATTAAAACCATCTACCTAAAATCATGTAGGTCCCCCTCGTGGCACCAAAACAGCTCTGACCAATCGAGGCACAAGACCTCTGTAGGTGTCCTGTGGTATCTGGCACCAAGACTTTAGCAGTAAATCCTTTAAGTCCTGTAAGTTGCGATGTGGGGCCTTCATGGATCGGACTTGTTGGTCCAGCACATCCCATAGATGCTCAATCGGATTGAGATCTGGAGATCAAGTCAACAACACTCTGACCGGTCTGCGGCTACACAGCCCCATACACAGCAAGCTGCAATGCACTGTGTTTTCTGACACCTTTCTATCATGGCCAGGAAGTTTTTTCTGCAATTCGTGCTACAGTAGCTCTTCTGTGGGATCGGAACAGATGGGCTAGCCTTCGCTCCCCATGTGCATCAATGAGCCTTGGATGCCCATGACCCTGTCGCTGGTTCACTGGTTGTCCTTCCTTGGACCACTTTTGGTAGGTACTAACCACTGCATACCAGGAACACCCCACAAGACCTGCCGTTCTGAAGATGCTCTGACCCAGTTGTCAAGCCATCACAATTTGGCTCTTGTCAAAGTTTCACACATATCCTTACGCTTGCCCATTTTTCCTGCTTCCAACATATGAAATTCAAGAACTGACTGTTCACCTGCTGCCTAATATATCCCACCCCTTGACAGGTGCCATTGTAACGAGATAATCAGTGTTATTCATTTCACCTGTCAGTGGTTTTAATGTTGTGGCTGGTCAGCGCAAGTGTGGCATTGAGCATTGCCTTGGAAATGAGCTCAGTGCTAAAATGACGTAAGCAAGTGTCACCCCAAGAACCTCACAACCTTGAGCCCATTACACAGAATATTTCAAAAGCTATAATTTTTATACAAACAACACAAAAGCGCATAACTCCGATCGGGCCTTATTAAAGCAGTGTTTAGTGTGAAGGTCTCCTTGTGTTTTGGGTTCTTATCTTGGTCATCAAGAGGATTGAATTGTTCAGCTCATATAAGATTACTCTTCTCAGTGTGAACCAGTGTGTTTTTAACACAGATGGCAGAGAGCTTGAGTAAAAAAGAGAATTATGAAAGAATATCAAAAGCCAATTAAATAGTAACGTTTGACCTTCCTGAAGTTCTGTTCCAGTTACCTCATTTCTCTTAGAATAAACAAAGAAATAGATATCCTGTGTTAGTAAGCTTATATATTTTAATACTGTCCCTACTATATGGGACACTGTAGTTGAGGAGAGGTGAAAAAACATGCTTGTTTGCATGCGCTGAATGTGAATGTGGAGAATCGGGTATCAACCAGAAAAATCACGAGAGGATGAAGTAAGCTCTTTTTTTTAAGAATGAATGACAAGTGACAGTCTTAATTGCCTTAAAATGTGAATTAATTGTCTATAGCCACCTGATGTTCCTTCCTTTCGCTTAGGAAACATAACGACAAAATGTTAAGGTCCAAAAAGCACATAAATTTAGCATAAAAGTTATCCATAAGGATATTATTAGTGAACTGAGTTACAAGAGACAAGTCTAGTGACAAAAGCACTGTGCTAATTTAGAACATCACCTGAAGGATGACCAACAAATGTTGAGCTAGCAAAGTTTCACTGACTTGACATAAATTAAGGCTGAGGTTCCGTCCTGCATCCAGTCATACATCACCACATATTTTGTGTTTTAATGCAGGCAGCATAAATGTAATCATAAGACTCCAGTGGTTAACTATATGTCTTCAGAATCTTTTTTAAAGTCTTTTCGAATTTAAGTCTTTTTTTTTTTTTACTATAAATTATCCTCCCTTCCCAAGTGGTGACGTTATGCACAAAGAACAGGAATTGCTAAAAACAAAAGAAAATGTGAAATTGAAAATTTATAATAAAGAATGACTTTAATAGTGATCTGTTTCTCATCTACACTTATATCTCTTCTGAGTATATAGATTTAACCACTGAAGTCTAATGGATAGCTTTTATGCTGCCTTTGCATGCTTTTTGAAACTTCAAAGTTCTGGCCTCCATTCACTTGCATTGAATGGACCAACAGAGCGGAGATATTCCTACATGTTATCTTCTACATCTAAGTCGTCTACATCTGGCAAATAAATGATGAGGGAACTTTCACTTTTGGATGACCTAGTCCTTTAACCATTACCACTACGTTGTCAGATTTAAGAAGCCCTTTGTGCTCTTTGTCAAATAGTAATGTTTACTGTATTTTAATCATTAGCCATTACTAATTTCTGAGCTGGAAAAGATTACTATGGCTCCAGGCTGTTATAGTGCACGTTAGTCTAGATCTGCAAGGCCACAAAACCTGCAAAACACAATACAGAATGTAGAGAAGACCAAACAAAGACAAACGCAGTAAATGAAAACACACAGACACGTTTATCAGGCCTTCATTTATGAGATGAAAAAAATAGTATTATGTTTTTTTTTACAGCGGAGTGATACAGTCAGGGGTGTAGAATCCATGTGGGATGGGGATGGATAATCATAACAAGCATGTACAACCCCCCTCCACACCCCATCTTTATACCATGATCAATGGAAGCATGTAAATGCTTCACGCTGCAATCCCCCCCCCCCCCCCCAATGTTCAAGCCAAATCTACGTCCTTGGATACAGTCCGTTTGTGGCCCCGTTTTCATACGTCATCAACTACAGAGGCACTTCAAGGACTCAGACCTTAATAAAATAGAAAGAAAAAGCAAGCACAAAGAAAATGATCACAAACCCCCCCCCCTCCTCGCTATCTGTCAGTGCGTGACCCTCGAGCATGCCGCTATACTCCGCTCTCTCATTGTCTGTTGCTGCGGCGAAACAGAAATATAAACTGTCAAAGCCTGTGAAGGAATGGAAGGTTACGGTCACATAACATTCTTCCAATGTTTAGTCATTTTTGGAATGTTCCTTGGTACAATTTGACGGCAAAATTGTATTAAACCCAACCCTCATTAGATCAAAGGGCCTTCCTGAGACATGGTTCTTCTGTTCCAGAAAGTTTAATGAATAGTTCACCCAAAAAAAATAAGTCTCTCATCATTTACTCACCCTCTTGCGATCCCAGATGTGACTTTCAAAAGAATATCTCAGCTCTGTTGGTCTATTCAATACAACTGAATAGTGTCCAGAACTTTGAAGCTCAAAAAAGCACATAAATGTATCATAAAAGTAATCCATTCGACTCCAGTGGTTAAATCCATGTCTTCAGAAGCGACATGATAGGTGTGGGTGAGAAACAGATCAATATTTAAGTCTTTTTATACTATAAATCTCCACCGGACCAGTTTTTTTTTTTTTTTTTTCCCCCCTGGTTAAATAAAGGTTATATAAGTGGCGATATGAAGACATTGATTTAACCAATGGAGTCTTATGGATTATTTTTATGCTGCCTTTAGGAGTTAAAAAAAATTTCTGGACACCATTCATTTGCATTGAATGTTCCTACAATGCGGAGATGTTCTTCTAAAATCTTTATTTTTGTTCAGCAAAACAAAGAAAGTCATATACATCTGGGATGGCATGAGGGTGAGTAAATGATGAGAGTTTTCATTTTTGGCTGAATGTTTCCTTTAACGCACATATGAACATTTAACAAAATAATTATAAAACAAATTATGTCTCAAATTTGTGAAAACAAAAAAAACAAATATATACACTGAACTGAGAAGTAACATTTCCAACAAAACTAGAGCTACGTCAAAATACAAACACATAGAACCCTGTTCAAGCATTCACATCTCCTTAAAAACATGTGCGAAATGATTTTTGAGAGAAATCACACATGTGACACAAACACACCTGGGCTAAAGAGTGTGCTTATTGCATTTCTTGTTACCCTGGTGACTGGCTCATTACCAAAGTCCCCATCCATAAGAAAGAGTCCTCAAAAGTAAACAAATCAAATGCAAACTAGTCTAAAACAGGTTCATTGAGGCATGCTCAACTTTGGTACTCAAGAGTATGTGCTGAAATTTGAGCTGCACAACCACTGGCTTCTTCATCATTTCAACATCAACAAGCACATTTTATCAACGAATTCCCATTACACAAGGATATTTGATATCATCATAGTAGTTGCATACTTAAAATATTCAACAACAAGTAGATTACAGTAAATACATTTTTAGGAAACATTTTACATCATGAACCATGTCTGTTGCTTTTACCATTCATGGCAATAGTCTCGGCAGAATTCGGCAAGGTCTTTCCTTTAATAGTCATGTTCCTCCTGAGGTAGTAGGAAATTTAGTTTTCTTTTCCGATATCTTGAAATGTAGCAATCTTCAAATTACATTTGCTACAGCCATACCTGTCAAGAGCTTTACATTCAACCTTGTCATGAAATAAATAGGGAAACATTGTGAAACGAAAATGAAAATTGCTATTCAAATGGCATGGCTGGAGGCGTGGCTTATGTCCTGGAGACGGACCTGTTGGCTGGCCAGGGGTTTTGATTGGTTTTGCAGGAGTATAGTACCGCCTTTAACAGCAGTGGAATCTGCTCTAGAGGAATGGACATCATCTTCCCTGCAAAAAAAAGCAATAATTGCATAATTAACACCCTTCACAACAGATGCTAACTGCATTAATAGGGGGTGTTCACACAGGAACAGCAAGATGTGACAACAGCAAAAGACCTGCGTCTGAGTCTGGTGCACATAAACCTGCAATTAAAAAAAAAAATAGCACAGATGGGGAAAATCTTCCACCAAAAACATTTCTACTTACACCAAGTTTAATTGTTCGGCATGAAATACATTCACAACATGCTTTTAAAATGAAACGCCGCTTTGGAGTCTGAAATATTGTATTGCATTGACTCTTTGATTAAACACTAAATTGGCCGTATCCGGCTAGATTGATTTTTAAAATTGCTCAGATGTTGAATTATTCATCCAGCTTTCTCAACTTTTTTCAAAGAATAATGAAATTCAGTATCGGCCTTGGTTTTGGTACTAATAATTGTTTGCAAATATTTTTTCATTTTGTATCATTTAGTTATTTCAGACTGTGAGGAGACTTCAACTCTAAATTAGGGTTGGGTACAGAACTCCATTACGATTCATGTGGGTATATTTTATTCATAATTTCCAATTTGCTTAAATATTAAAGAATCTCTCAACTACTGGTGGGGTAGATTAATAAAATATGCCATTTACAATTTTATATTATCATTAGTTTTCATAATTTTGGTCACATTTTAGGTTTTTAAAAATGTGTATATTTACTCCATCAGTAAAAAATTTATTTTAAAATGTTTTATATATTACATTGCATACAGGTTATAAAGTGTGTGTCTCAGACAGACAGACAGACAGACAGACACACACACACACACATACATACACACACACATATACATATATACACACATACTCACCTAAAGGATTATTAGGAACACCATACTAATACTGTGTTTGACCCCCTTTCGCCTTCAGAACTGCCTTAATTCTACGTGGCATTGATTCAACAAGGTGCTGAAAGCATTCTTTAGAAATGTTGGCCCATATTGATAGGATAGCATCTTGCAGTTGATGGAGATTTGTGGGATGCACATCCAGGGCACGAAGCTCCCGTTCCACCACATCCCAAAGATGCTCTATTGGGTTGAGATCTGGTGACTGTGGGGGCCATTTTAGTACAGTGAACTCATTGTCATGTTCAAGAAACCAATTTGAAATGATTCGAGCTTTGTGACATGGTGCATTATCCTGCTGGAAGTACCCATCAGAGGATGGGTACATGGTGGCCATAAAGGGATGGACATGGTCAGAAACAATGCTCAGGTAGGCCGTGGCATTTAAACGATGCCCAACTGGCACTGAGGGGCCTAAAGTGTGCCAAGAAAACATCCCCCACACCATTACACCACCACCACCAGCCTGCACAGTGGTAACAAGGCATGATGGATCCATGTTCTCATTCTGTTTACTCCAAATTCTGACTCTACCATCTGAATGTCTCAACAGAAATCGAGACTCAGACCAGGCAACATTTTTCCAGTCTTCAACTGTCCAATTTTGGTGAGCTCTTGCAAATTGTAGCCTCTTTTTCCTATTTGTAGTGGAGATGAGTGGTACCCGGTGGGGTCTTCTGCTGTTGTAGCCCATCCGCCTCAAGGTTGTGGCTTCACAAATGCTTTGCTGCATACCTCGGTTGTAACGAGTGGTTATTTCAGTCAAAGTTGCTCTTCTATCAGCTTGAATCAGTCGGCCCATTCTCCTCTGACCTCTAGCATCAACAAGGCATTTTCGCCCACAGGACTGCCGCATACTGGATGTTTATCCCTTTTCACACCATTCTTTGTAAACCCTAGAAATGGTTGTGCGTGAAAATCCCAGTAACTGAGCAGATTGTGAAATACTCAGACCGGCCCGTCTGGCACCAACAACCATGCCACGCTCAAAATTGCTTAAATCACCTTTCTTTCCCATTCTGACATTCAGTTTGGAGTTCAGGAGATTGTCTTGACCAGGACCACACCCCTAAATGCATTGAAGCAACTGCCATGTGATTGGTTGATTAGATAATTGCATTAATGAGAAATTGAACAGGTGTTCCTAATAATCCTTTAGGTGAGTGAGAGTGTGTATATATATATATATATATATAGATAGTATAGTTTACATTCATAATTTGTACTATTTACCAGTATTCACATTTATTTGTAGAGCACATGCTGAAATGGTACTGTTTCTTTAAGAATACCAGCGTTTTGTTTTGGTTTATTTAACGCATCCATGCTATGTGTGATTAGAATTAAATGTTTCTACATGTTTCTGATCAACAACTGACTGTAAAGAACAGAAAGTGTATTAAAAGAGACATTAAACATTGACAAATGGATTGCGTGGATCTCTTTTTGGACACACATTACACGGAACAAGTCAAACCAAACTTTTACTCTAAGATTGCAGTACAAGGAGCTTGCTGCCGAGTATTTAACCACTTTACTACACAATCACTGGTGATGCAAGTACTTAAATGGTGCAATCAGTAATGTTTTGAATATGTCATCTTGGTCTTACACTGACACCTAGCGGCTTGGATGCAGCATTATTCAACCACAATAGTTTTCAGTTCTCAATGCCATTGTAGAAGTTCACTATTCATAGTCAACCATGATTAATTTAATCCAAGAGGAAAAGTGTCAGAAGGCGTTTACTATGATTAAGCGATTAGTATTCGACTGGTCATGTGATTCTAACATGGCAGCCCCCATGAGGAGACCCTCTCCATGTAGAATAAAACAGCTTCATTTGAGTGGTCATGATTTTATACATGTTTTAAAATTATAATACATTTCTTTAGAAGTAAAACTTCTTAACTGATGAAAAAAAGAATCAATATTAATATAGTTTAAAAATAAGGTTTAAAGAAAATTCATTGGAATTTGTTATTTTTTTGACCCAGCCGTAATCTAATTTGTTTTTAAACGACAGTACAATGGAGTAAAAACTATTATTAATATTTCCAAAAACATGACGTCCTGCAATGCTACACAGAGCCAAAAAGACATCAGACTTTGTGTTTCAGTCAACATTAGGCAAATGGAATTGAGGAAATGGGCCTTTTTTCACATAAACACTCCACAACAAACACACACACATTGATTTACAAACCTGAGGTGTGGCGTATCTCAGAGAGGCACGTGATGATGTCAGAAAAGCGTTTGGGCCGGTGAGGGTGGAGTCTCTCTGTCAGGTCCCGACATACGCACCAGTAACGTTCACTCAACTGTTCCAGCATGGGCGTGTTACATAATCCTGCTGCATCTACAACACACACACACACACACACACACACACACACACACACACACACACACACACACCTCAACGGGGGCGTTTATCATTCATAATAATCAAATCTATCATCAAGTTCCTCTTTGCATTAAAATGTTTATCTAGACTTGGAGTATATCAGTTGATTCTCAATTATACGTGTTGTATCGCGATTTATCTGAAGTCTAGTGACGGATCTGAAGTATCTGGTTTAGCAGCGTCAAATACACACGTGGATGCACAACCTCGGATAATAAACCTGTATGGCACTGTAGATGGATACGGCTCAATGGACAAAGCAGCGCAAAGCTCTTAAAGCTTGAGCTCTTTAACTCTTAGCGAGAAACCTTGTGAAGCAAGGCGCGAGAAGCGGATACCATTTGTATTCGGCACAGAATTGGGTGGGGCACGCGTGGGAGTACGTGTGTGTGTGTGTTTCAATGTGTATATTACCTTGATTGAGCAAGGTGATGGTCTTCAAGCAGCTGTACTCCTCGTCGCTCAGGTTTACATGATGAAACTTATGAAAAAGAAAACTTAAACTCTCCATGACCTCCATAGCATCTTCACCGAACCTGCATACATGCCCACGCCCACATATATATTCTTACAAGTCATATACGTACTCAGCAACATTTATAACAAGGCAAAAGCAAATTTGTCGGTCCACAATGAAAGCAAACAGTTTGCTCACCCCTGTAGTGTCAGACTTGAAGGCGTGTAATGTTGTGTGATATTGGCCAGTTCTCCCAGTATCTGTTGACTGTGCACAGTAAGTGAGGAGAGGAGGATGAGCTGATGCCATGAAGCCCCCAGTAAACGAGTGCAGTCTTTGATGGACAGATCATTGTAGAATGGCAAGCGCTTGATCCAGACAATCTGTCTGAATAACAGCTCATCAGCAATACGGCACAGCAGAGCTAACAGCTCCGACTGAGTCACAATATACCTGAGAGAAACAGATATTAGACACTTAAAATAAAAAGGCAGTTTTTTTTGCTACTGTACCTTTAATAATTCTATATGTAAAGGACCATTGTGATGATTAGTTAACCACCTTGATATACGGAAAGCTGGTCGGTCATATGTTAATGTGCTTATGATTGCAACAATTTCTTAAAGGGATAGTTACCAAAAAAAATAAAATTGACGTCATAATTTACTTACCCTAATGTTGTTCCAAACCCCTATAACCTTCTTTCTTCTGTGTAACGCAAAAGATGACATAAGGCTAAATGTATTTTTTTAGTCCCAAATGACACCCTATGCCGTACCCTCATGCCGCTAAATTCTGGTAGCATAACCTTCTAGTTATTTACACTGCGGTCAATAACAGAGGAACTCACATTCGCCAGCTATGCAGGCGCTGCTTACATATTAAAGTGGACAACCATACGTTTTTCACTTTATAAAACTAGTGTCAAGCCAACATCAAAGTTTGTCTGGACAAACTTTACCCATCTAGTTGTATTTAAGATGCAATAAAAGTGAAGGGTCATACAGGTTTGGAACAACATGAGGGTAAGTGAAAACATATTTTTAATTTTTGGGTGAACCGTCCCTTTAAATTATTATTTTTTTTTTTACTGATCTGCTTTTGCAACTGTTTTACTTTAATATTTCAAAAATATATATTTTTTTATTAAAATTTAAAATAGTTTAAAATATTTGATTAAATATTTAAAAAATCAAATTTTAAATATTTATTTAATATTAAACATACTGCACATACGTTTAAATCCATACATCCATCAAATTCCACTGATTTACTGCCAAAAATGTGCTCAGAAAATGCTAGAAAGTGACACGCAAGTATGATTACACAGAGACAGTACATCTAATTCTTTTTATTATTATTATTATTATTATTATTATTATTATTATTATTATTTCAAAAGAACAATAAAAATCCTGTTTCTAGTATACGTTCCCAATAAAAACTAAATCAAACCGTTACACTTGCATGTAAATTTGTAGAATAAGTTTGTAAGCAACGAACGTGTATGAGACTTACCCCTCATCTATGACCATGGGTGTACTAAGATGCCTCAGGTCATCAGCTGCCACAAGCTGGAGTGATAATGAGTGTGATTGTGTCTTAAGGCTGCCACCAGTAGGGGGCGATAAAGGATATTTGCACAAAAGGATAGAATGAGTTAGTTGCGGACTGCTGCACAGATCTCTACAGGACATAGTGTATGTGTTCATTTTCATTGCATGGCTGCAGAGAGAGGGAGAGAATGAGAAAGGAATAATTACATCATACAAATGATAATGATGATACCTGAAAAGACCAGGTATATGTTTATTAGGACACCGCAGCAATTTTAATTTAATGTTGACATGAACATTTTAACTTCATTTTGTTTTCGACTGTTTGCTTGCATTTGTTTTAATTCGTGGTTCATTCTAGAACACGAACATTTAATAACTGTATTGAACAAAGCCATGTCCCTGCACATAAGGACAGGTTCAGAACAACGTTTCTGTGCATTCAACACCTCGTTCTCATTGGGGTCACACCTGGTGGATATCGTGGAGAAAGATAAGGCATGGCCGCCCTCGGAGATACTGTTGCCACGTGAATTGTGGTTACTGTAGCCGTGGCTCCACGCATCCGACAGTTCCATTTTTTCCTTAAACTCCTGACCAGACATAATTCGTTCAATCTCCTCCAGCGAGATCTATGTAGAGGGAGAAAGAAAAAAAAAGAGAAAAAAATCAAGCGGGCAAGTCATGAATGTGGCCCGTTCAATGCCATCGATTGTGCTCGATCTACAGGCAAGAATACTTGCGCGGAATAAGGAATTGGAAAACGGTTCATACGCAATGAATTCCGAGCCCATGTGCACAATTCTACTGTGAAAAGCGGTTAAACTGTTTACGGAAGACCATCTTGTTCTCGGTTCTCTCTTCCCTACAGATTTTTTTCCATCTGTCAATAACAAACAGACTTAATAACAATGGGGGTGTTTGCATTGTCATCCGTGTAGGCACTCATGTGTGGACAGCCCTGAGCGAACTCTAGTTTGTTTTGAGTCCTCCGATGATTGGCCACTGCTCCGCGGTCTGAAAGCGACAAATCCAACACATTGTGTTTTTTCTTAACAGAGCGAGAAAGAGTCAGGGGCCACACCACTTCACTCAAAACAAACACACACGGTGCACATCCATTTCTCATGCTATATATATATTTTTTTTTTTTACACTGTATATAAACAGAGCAAGACGAAGAGAGAGAAAGGGTTTCTGTTTGTATCAAAAAAGAATTCATTTACTCTGTGTGGCCTTCAGAATGTCTACCATCCCGTTCTCCCCCTTCATTTTGCCATCTTATACAAAAATGATTTAGACTAGTCCATAGTTTATTTAAAAAAAAGCAAAAATGGTGGTTACAGTAAGCAGTTTACAATGGAAGCGAATGGGGCTAGTGTCTAAATGTTACAATATACGACGTTTCAAAAGGTATAGCACAAAAGATGTAAATGTTACACATTTGAACATATTTTAGGTTGATAAAAATCGCTTACTGACCTTATCTCTGCAAAGTTATTTCCAATATGACACAATGCTGCTAAACCCTGCAAGCGATTTTATCATACTAAAATCATGTTAACATGTGTATTGTTTACGTTGCATCACTGTAACCGTTATTGTTCATTTTTATTTTAAAAAAAGGAAGTCAAAATGATTTGTGCCGTAATCAACATTATGCTACAATTGCTGTTGATTGAGCTTAACTTGTATTGAACCTGCCTGGAATATTCCACTTAAGTCTCCAGCAGAGTTCACTTACCCGTACGGGTCCGATTGTTTTATTCCTCCCTCCTGGCATCCCGTCCTCTCTGATAGCTGATAGAGAGAATAAGAGACAGAGTATTTGTTTGGAATAGCATATTACCATCCAACACGGACCATCTCCGCAAATGTTCTTTGGGGTACTTCAAACATTTTCTTTTTAAACACATAAATGCAAGGGCAATTCACCAAGCACTCCAATTCATACATTTGGGGCTTAACAGACCCAGCACATATATTTACAAAATGTATCTAAAAAAATGCCCAGATGGTGTAAAATATTCAAAAGCATTTTCAAGACAAGTAGAAAATAATTTAATAGAATTCTGATTGATTTTGATGACACACATACACATATATATACATATATATATACACACATACACACATACACACACACACACACACACACACACCTAAAGGATTATTAGGAACACCATACTAATACTGTGTTTGACCCCCTTTCGTCTTCAGAACTGCCTTAATTCTACGTGGCATTGATTCAACAAGGTGCTGAAAGCATTCTTTAGAAATGTTGGCCCATATTGATAGGATAGCATCTTGCAGTTGATGGAGATTTGTGGGATGCACATCCAGGGCACGAAGCTCCCGTTCCACCACATCCCAAAGATGCTCTATTGGGTTGAGATCTGGTGACTGTGGGGGCCATTTTAGTACAGTGAACTCATTGTCATGTTCAAGAAACCAATTTGAAATGATTCAAGCTTTGTGACATGGTGCATTATCCTGCTGGAAGTAGCCATCAGAGGATGGGTACATGGTGGCCATAAAGGGATGGACATGGTCAGAAACAATGCTCAGGTAGGCCGTGGCATTTAAACGATGCCCAATTGGCACTAAGGGGCCTAAAGTGTGCCAAGAAAACATCCCCCACACCATTACACCACCACCACCAGCCTGCACAGTGGTAACAAGGCATGATGGATCCATGTTCTCATTCTGTTTACGCCAAATTCTGACTCTACAATCTGAATGTCTCAACAGAAATCGAGACTCATCAGACCAGGCAACATTTTTCCAGTCTTCAACTGTCCAATTTTGGTGAGCTCTTGCAAATTGTAGCCTCTTTTTCCTATTTGTAGTGGAGATGAGTGGTACCCGGTGGGGTCTTCTGCTGTTGTAGCCCATCCGCCTCAAGGTTGTGCGTGTTGTGGCTTCACAAATGCTTTGCTGCATACCTCGGTTGTAACGAGTGGTTATTTCAGTCAAAGTTGCTCTTCTATCAGCTTGAATCAGTCGGCCCATTCTCCTCTGACCTCTAGCATCAACAAGGCATTTTCGCCCACAGGACTGCCGCATACTGGATGTTTTTCCCTTTTCACACCATTCTTTGTAAACCCTAGAAATGGTTGTGCGTGAAAATCCCAGTAACTGAGCAGATTGTGAAATACTCAGACCGGCCCGTCTGGCACCAACAACCATGCCACGCTCAAAATTGCTTAAATCACCTTTCTTTCCCATTCTGACGTTCAGTTTGGAGTTCAGGAGATTGTCTTGACCAGGACCACACCCCTAAATGCATTGAAGCAACTGCCATGTGATTGGTTGATTAGATAATTGCATTAATGAGAAATTGAACAGGGTTCCTAATAATCCTTTAGGTGTGTGATATATATATATATATATATATATATATATATATATATATATATATATATATATATATATATATATATATATATATATATATAAAATTTAGGATTTGTGTATTACACCGTTTATAAGAGGAAGGTAGAGGAATACTGAAAAGGTGTGGGTACAAAAGGGGTGGAATGAGGTCACAGGTCACTAAAAACCAGATGTATGCATTTAAAAGGTTTAACTGTATAAAACAGGGTCAGAAATGAATTGGGACACAAATGCCACTGAAATTGACAAAAATGCCCCTAAAATTCAAAACTTGGCGGCAAAAACTGACCTTGAAATAAATTCTTCTGGTTTGTTTGCATCCTATCATCTAAAATTTTACTCTAGTAATATATTTAATTAAACGTAAGTTAATATTGATTTAATTGTATCGGTAACATTATAAAGGCAATTAAAAGCGTTTTACTTGAAATGATGACAGGCAGTGTGTTTTTATATGGTTTGAAGTTTTAGCAAAGTTCCATCAAAATGAAAAATGTAATGTTTAGCAAATAAAATTAATACAAATTTAAATAATCATAAATAATACACAAAGATTAAGAATAAAAAAAGATTACTTTTACAAAGTTACAAATAATGCTCCTTAATAAAAATTATAATTTATGACACCTGGTATGAAGTATACAGTACATTTTATAGAGTATGCAGTAAGCTATACACTAGCATGCCATTATGAACATAACCAAAGTGAATAAAGAACCATGGCTCCCTCTGGTGCACACAGCATGCAAGTACAATATACAATTCTTTTCAGAGCTTCCACTATAAAGAGATCTAATTATATATGCTTTGTTGTGTTTGTGAGCCTTTGAGTCTGGCCTTAAGAAACCGAAAAAAAAGACGGCATGATCTGGATCAAGAATTATTGTTATCAGCGCCAGCGGAGCATCTTTCACGATTATATATGCAGCGTCGTAACCCAGATCTACAATCTGATATCCGTGCGTTTTCTCTTCAGGCATTCCCAAACAAACACTGATATATAACTACATTTACATAGTAGAAAGATCAGATATCTGCCTCTAATGAAACAACATCAAAGACCAGACTATGATGTTATGGTTTAAGTAAATAAATTGTACGTTTTTAAGAAGCAGACTTATGTTTATACAAAAGATACATAGTGCTCCATAATTGGGGTGAAATTGTGATTCTTAATGGGTACTTAAAGACAAGTGAGGAAGAAAAAACAGGAAAGGTGAAGATACAAGGACAATGGAAAAGACAAAGGATGTAGGACATGTAGGTAAGTGTTTGTTCTTCAAAAATGTTAAGACAAGTTTACGTCATCGCATTTCTTCAGCAAGTGTCTTTATGCAGTGGTGCCCATGTGTGTTAAGTGTGTTGGATTTAATCAGGGCAAAATCTGCTACTTTAAATCACCGTCACCCCCTACTCAGGTTGATATCAGAGGCTACACTAACCAGAAATGTGTCATCAATGCATCCTGCATTTTGGAACACTTTAAAATGAGGTCTGTTAATAATTGGTTTTTAATTAAGTGCATTAAGTGGGGTTAGGGGTATATGTACAATTGGGGGATTTGAAAGCGTGCACGTGTGTGTGTGTGTGTGTGTGTGTGTGTGTGTGTTTTCCTCACCCTTGCGGTTCATTCCCATCTGAAGGCATTTGCGCAGTCTGCAGTACTGACAGCGGTTGCGTTGTTTGCGGGACATCTGGCAGTTCTTGTCCCGGTTGCAGCGGTAGATGCGCTTGTTGCAGATGCTGCGTTTAAAGAAGCCCTTACACCCCTCACAGGAGATGATGCCATAGTGTAGTCCGGACGCACGGTCACCACAGATCAAACACCAGCGCTGCTCGCTCACATCCTCTATAGAAAGAGAGATGTAATACAATATGTGAATTAATGTAAATTAAAGGGACTTATTTATTTATTTTTTACAGTCCCCTGTATTTTTCATATTTTTGTCTTGAGGATGGGGGCAATATCCTAACAGGGCAATTATCTATCGGAAACCTAAAAATGCCCAAAAAGTGTCTGAAAGCAGAAGGGTTAGGGTTGGACAAAAAGGTTCTACTAGTTAATATTAGTTAGTGCATTAAAAGGTATAAATAACTAACAATGATTTTTACAGCATGTATTAATCTTGGTTAATGCAAATCTTTCAAAATATGATGTTTATACATGTTAGTTCACATTGCATTAACTAATGGTTATGTATACATCTTTAAATGTTAAATATGTATTAGTGTAGGTTAGGGATGCACCAATAGCACTTTTTCTCTTCCGATCCGATTCCGATATTGGAAATCTCAGTATCGGTCGATACTGATCCGATACCAGTGTTGTTGTTGTTGTTTTTTTGCATAATCAGTTTAGAATGTCTTTACATTATTGTGTGGAACTAATTGGATGTGCTTTTTAATATTTAATGAAACACAATCCTCTAACTACACATTATTTCAATATAAATGTATAGCTTATTAAGAAACACTTTATTATTAACTAATATACTGGATAATGTAGCAGCAAAATTGACACTAATTCCAGTATAAGTCATCAGTAGAAAAGAAGCCGTTTTGCTTTTTTTTTTTTTTGCAAAAAATATTCAACTTGTATCTGGACTTTAAAGGGTTCAGATCGCCTTTTTGTTCAATTTTAGTTAACAGCTCACTTTTCATTCTCACAGTTATTTTTTGGATCCAATTCAACAAATAATAATAATAATAATAATAATAATAATAATAATAATAATAATAGTAAACAAATAATAATAATAAAAAATTGTAATATATAGTAATGCATTTCAACATGCACCGTTCACTTTTAAACCCTCACGCTTTTATTTTGACATTCTGAACTCTCCAGGAAGTCCTGTAAGTGTCTGTTTGTAGGCAAGTTCACAGTAGTTTAATTTGCTTCATATTCAAATTCTGGTAAAATGCACCTCTGGTGCAATTCTACATGCATATTATAAGTGAACCGAACTATTGAGCATCTACATTTGAGATGCTGTTTATGAGTAGCGCTCAAATATTGTGCACCGCGAGTGTGTGCGCGGCACTCACACTTACAGTTTGGCACTTACAATGGAAGTGAATGGAGGGTTTAAAAAGGCAGAAATGAGAAGTTAATAATTTTATAAAAGCACTTACATTAATTCTTCTGTTAAACTTTTGTGTTATTTGAGCTGAAAATGGTTGTTTTTGCGGAGCTATGCTGTCATGGCAAAGAAGTTGTTAGATTGGATAGAACGTTACATTAAAAAAAAAAAAAAAAAAAAAAAAAAAAAAAAAAAAAAAAAAAGGTTAGCAAGTTTTGTCACACTGAAATTTTTGAATGTGGCTAAAATTTTGAAACATTAAGTACTTAAATAATCACAGATTGGCCCCATTCACTTCCATTGTAAGTGCTGTACTCTAACGCAGATTTTTGCTGCTTTTATTTTTATTAGTTGAAAAGGGACAAATTCAAATGAAATTACTTAAATTGTATTGAACCCGGAAAATTACTTTAAAACACATGTTCCTTATGTCAAATTTAATATTCTGTATATTACATAATTATAACAAAGACATGAAGTTTACATTAAGAATGAGGTCCATGAAGACATAAGGAAAACATACACGCACTCAGATGTCTCTCGGATGTCTGTTAGTAGGTTAATCTAAGTTTATAGACATTGAAGGAGTGCCGAATTCAATGTGAACTTACTCTTATAAAGTTGCAGAAGTTCTTATTTAAATCTCAGTACAGAAGAGATCAGGATTACCCTAATCTGATCTAACACACACACACACACACACACACACACACACACACACACACACACACACACACCTTTCTGCAGTCTCTTCCTGATCTCACGGTGGGTTTCATGATCTAGCTTTGAAATGACTTACAGCATCATGCAGCGTGACCCAGATTTTACAACAAACTACAGAGACAGGAGAGCTAGTGGGAGGGAACACAGAAAGAGAGAGAGAGAGAGAGAGAATCTTTGGCTCATCTCCCTCCAGCTCTATTTTCTCCTATACAGAGAACACATCATGGTTTACCTCAGTCAAGTAGAATTTTGAAGATTTCCATCAGGTTCAACTGATATCACAAGACTCACTCAAGAGTATTTTAGGTAAGAAAGGCCTGAGGTTGTGTCTCGGTTGAGTGTCTTATCTGAAATCTTCACTAAGTTTAGTTTAGAAATATTTCTGCCACTCCTCAGGCCCTCTTCCCCAAGAACGAGTGATTTCTTAGAGGTGTGCATTGATTAAAAATTTTATTGAGTACTAAAATTCAACATTTGAACAAGACCCAACATGATTAACTGAATAAGTTATTTTCCGTGATTTTTAATGATGCTATTAATCCATAATTAAATCAAACTAGGGCTGTTTACACACCGTTTTGTCTGGTTACCTACTGTAGAAAAAAAGTACTTCATGTGATATCATCTAAATTAACTGAAGTCAACCTCAGAAATTATGTTAAACCAACAGACATTTTTATACGGGTGGAGGGGCGGAGTATTCTAAGTGAGTTTTATTCATGCAATGAAAATCATTCATCTTGTTCAGTATTCTATATGATGCATTTTGCACTGCTGCTATTTATACAAATACATGTGGAATAGTGCACATTAAAAATAACAGGTGTACGGAAATGTAATATTCACCATAAAAACCATTTCACTTGCTTTTGGCACCCCCTGCTGGACATTTCACTGGGAAACTGCAGCCAAACGTGTAATGAGGCATGTACGTTCATTTTGCTAAAATGTTGCCATGGTTACGTAATGTTCATGCGATGAGACTGCATAAGTCTTAAGGGTTGAATTTTTGGGAGAGTATGTGATATTGAAAATATGATATTTATAATATTGAAAAAAACCCATATTAAATAATAGCGAGAACATGCTGATAAACTGCTGTGATGGATAGGCATGCAGTCTCTCCAATGGTGCACACTGTATAAAGCTCCTAGATCATATCTAATTGTCCACAAACACAAACGTTTTTGTCGGCTTAAATTTCTTGGATTGATGATTCGTCAGTGAAACGATCTTGAAATTTAAAACAACCATACAACCCATTGAAGAGACTGTAAGTCTATCCCTCACAGCCTCATTGTCATTCTCGTAAAAATTAAAATTGGTGCTACTGTGCATAAGGTCCAAATGTGAATCGTTTATTTGAAGTGGTTCATTGAAATGAAGTACTCGATTGAATCTGTTCAATAAAAAAGAAAAAAAATTTGACTTCCCGAGGCTACAACTGGATGGGTATTATCATTTATCCAACCTGGTCTCATAGAATGAATGTTACTCTAGCATTAGACATTGGAATAATCAGCTACAGTTCGACTCCAGCCAAAGTCGCAAGATAATGCCATAGAAGCATTACGATATTATGTAGTTGCTCCACAAAATGTGCTTTTCATTTTGAATTGGCATCTTAAAACACTATCGGTTAAGGTTAGGTGTTGGTTAAGGGTAAGGATGTCTGTTTTGATAAACTATCATTTCTCTTTCAGGACACTATTAGTTAGGTTTAGGGTAAAGTTTTAGGTTGGGGGGAACATTTTACTCATTAAAACCTCCATCTAAAAATCACCTTAAAAACCTTGTCCGATTAAACCTCATTTCGCTAGTTTTTGGCACCCCCGCTGGACATTTCACTGGGAAACTGCAGCCAAACACCTAATGAAGCACACAATTTAAGTTTTACAAAAAAAATGTTACAACGCTCGCGGAAATTTCATGAGATCTGGCTGCATTTGTCCAAAGTTCTGGTGAACTAAAGAGGGAGCAAGTGAGCATCAGGGTCATGGAGATGTCCTCCACAGCATGGCCATCGTAAAGGGTACGGTGTGCGCTCAACCTAACCCTGAACTCTAGATCCATTTTACAACCCACAAGAAGGCTCTGGGTAATGAGGGGAGAGTATTGTTGAGGAGCAGGTCAAACACGGGTCAAACTTTATAGCAAACAGGAACTGTGGAACACACATTGAACACCCACAAAATTGACCAGGGCGACGCACATGAACACACGCGTCTGCCCAATGTGTATCAGCGTACCTATTAAACAGCCACAAAAGAGCCAATCACGTTATTGGCACAGGCATCGCCTGATCTTTACAACAGTCCTTACTCTACATAAAAATATATTTTATTAGCCTAATTAGAGAAAACAGGCAAAATTAATAACATTTTTGTCAGAATACATTAGTAATTTGACATATGTTTCTAAAACACATGCCTGGAAGATATTGGTTGTAGAAAACACTTTGGTTAACCCTTTCATATGTACCGTCACACATATGTGATGGTTAATAACTGGGCTCCACAGAGTAGCATCACACTTATGTTTCTGCAACAGCTACAGTTACGTTACAAGCTGCCAGATTCAAATCGGCTTTCGAGCGGACACAGGCTGAGCTTGTCAAGAGTCTGTAATTTATATTTGTTCAAACAGTTACTCATACGGTGTTTTAAACCACAGAATAAGTTTATTTTAAATACATAAATCCAACCAAAGTACCACGATTAAAAGTTTGCAGAACTTATTCACAAAGTCAATACATCAAACACGATCTTCCTCCGATGCGTGTAACCATTTGTTTACATTAGCAGCGGTTGTCATTTGTAAAACAGTCTTTTCAAGCACATGATATGTATATTTTATGTAGCACACAGCCCAAGTGTCACCAAAGTAACATGATAACAGTTCACAGTCATAACATGTTCTTCCCATGCACTCAGCCACGTCTCCTAATTAGGTGCATATGCGGATTTCATTCACACAAACAGCAACTCAAAACAGTCTTTTCAGGCATATAATATGTTTGTTTTCAGCCAAACTATCACAAAAGCACCACGATAACAGTTTAAAACTAGTATAGTGACACACACACACACACACACACACACACACACACACACACTTTGAGAAGTCAGACTGCTGATATTATTTGTCCATTTGTTTTGTTTTTTACAAATGGACAAATTTGTTTGAAACAAACAGTACAGCAGACATAATTTTTTAAAAAATTTTTTTTTTTTTAATGTACCGTAACTTCAAATTAAATGATTGGAACTCGCTCTAAAAAAGTTGAGACAGTCAAGTGTTTACCACTGTGAAACGTCGCCATTTCATCCAATAACTCTTATTATGCATTTGGTCACTGAAGACACAAGTTAAGTTTAGAAAGTGGAATTTTTCCCCATTCATCCATTATGTGGGTCTTTATCTGCACAATTTTACAGAGTCTTCATTGCCATATGATGTGCTTAATAATGCCTCACACATTCTCAATTGGAGATGGTCAGGTCTGCAGGCAGGCCAAATTATCAGATAATGTGTAGTTGTGGTGCTTTCAATATAGCAAAGGGTGAATATAATTTACAAATCACTCATTTTTGTTTTTATTAGCATTTTTCATAATGTACCAACTTTTTCGGAATTGGAGTTGTATAATTTTTTTTGATGTGTTATTTGAGGAGACAACCAACAAATATATATTTACTTACAAATGTAATTAAATAATATATATATATATATATATATATATATATATATATATATATATATATATATATATATATATATATATATATATATATATATATATATATATATATATATTTAACTTCTAAGATTATATCTGAATGTCATTTGCATACAATGCAATGAGGTTTTGTGACATAACCTCATAACCTTACCCATGTAGTAGTTTGTTTCTTTAACTTTGGGCAATTTCATGTCCAGGGGGTTGATTTTTGTTACATTTCACATTTGAACTTTTTTCTTTTTGTTACATGAAGGTCACATTTAAAACTGACTAGTAATTTTTTATTTTTTTTCATCATGCCTTCATTTATTTTGGGAACTTTTTAAAAATGAATTTTGTGTTCAGATTTGACTGTTTAGCCTTGTCCCAGACCTACACTTTTAATATTGATCCATGTGAATCCATTCTAAAAACACAAATCTTTACATGTTTAAACTTAAGCAAATCAAAACAAAGTGGAATAAATAAACCATTTCAATATTTATAGTCTGAATTATTTCTATAAATAAAAAAAAAATACAATTGTCCCATAGCCTTGGTGTCATATCCAGCACACCAAACAATTTTGCCCCTAATATTTTTTTTTATTTTTATTTTTTTACAAAGTTAATGCACTTGTTATCCAAGTCGACAAAGGTGTCAGTGAAGAGCATGCTTGAGATGAAATATGAGACGAGTGATGTTTGAAGAAAACAGAAAAATTAAGGTAAAAATCACTATTTTAAATTGAATATTTTTATTGGGTGTCATTTTCAATCAAGCAGTAATTTAGCCAAATTATGCAAAAAGCTTGAAAATATGACTTCGTTGTGTGTGAATTTATGATACAACAAAAAGGTTAGCTATGAAGTTTCCATCCGCTTTTTATGCTGTTTTGTTATCGACGAAGTTAAAATGTGTCAAACAATGTTCCATAAAAAAAAAAGTTGCATAAGTTTATCACAAAAGCAATCTGCCGTTAAGCCGTTTCCATAGAGAAATGTGTGTATAATCACTAATTGTGTACCTTTCACCTCCCAGAAGTCCACATTTCCTCCAATTCATTAAAGCTAGCCAGCCATTGAATCTAGCCAGCTTGCTATCATTTTAATTTCACAAATAAATGCAATCAGAAGGGAGCAGTTGTCCTTCAGATAGGACTGTGATACTGGTCCTGATGTTGCGCCTACCACAGGTTCCGATCCGAAAGCGGAAGGTTATGGCCCCGTTCAAGCTGGCAACCTGCACTAAGGAGTGGGGGAAACTTTCGGTCGTAGTATAAGGACCATCCATTGACGTGTATATGCTGTGTGCACAGCTATTAAAGAAAAATTGATGCTGTGTAATATCATGGTTTACATATGATACATTCCTGATATTCAACAGGCTATTTATTTATTTATTGATCCTCTTTTCTCCCCAATTTGGCATGCCCAATTCACACTACTTACTACGTCCTCATGGTGGCACTATTTTATGACGATATACACTATGACGCAAAAAAAAAAAAAAAACCTGGGATGGACTCGTAGTTATAGACAAATCCACAGTGCTAAAAGTGCCAGAATCTGATTAAACATCCATTTGACATAAGTGTTGCATAATACCTTTTGTTTCACTTACTATTTAAAAATGTAACATCTGTATACACAGCACAGATTTAAGTAGAAGGCTAGTAGGCTTCCATTCTGAACATAACCTTTGACTTTGCTGATCAGAACGAATAGCGGTTTTGCAGTCAGTGCAGCCTATATAGTTCACTTCAGCCTCATCTTCATCAGTAGCAGAACTAGAGGAAAAACCTTAACATTCCTACTTACCATCTTCCTTCATTTCCCAACACCCCTCTGTCAGTCTTACTCTGCATCTCTTTATGCCCTGTTAATGCTGTTCTAGATCTGTCAGTGTGTATTACCACATCCTGCATTTAGATGCAATGAAAAATCACAGGCACTCTGCATCTCTCACTATCCGTCTTGCTCTTTAGCTCGTTTTCTTGTTTATCTCACAAGCCACTGAATATAAGGACAAACACACATGGTTCTAAATTAGAGCGATCAAGGTAGCGCCGCTGAACTGGCTAATCAAGCGGAAGCATTTGTTCAGATCTAATGGCTATAGAGGAAATGATTAAAGGAAGTGGAACGCTCTTCCTCAAGAAACTGCCAAAAGCTAAATGAATGTTGGGATCCAAGTTTTTGGTTTCCAAATTATAACAAAATTCAGGAAACCTTTGATTTTCACGACTTTCGGTTACGTTAACAGCTCCTAAATGTGCAATTTCCCACTGATACGGTCAGATCGCCATACTGAAATACTCTGACAATGTTACCTTCTGCATTATTCAGTGCTGACCCTTTACTGAATCTACAGCGTGAAACAAACAGCAAACCAGAGTAGTCCGATTCCCGAACAAATGACTCTTATGAGCAGGTTATCTTGACTCTACAGTAAAAACACACAGTGCAACCAGTGTAGTCTGATTTCCAATAGTTTGACATCTAAATGGTGGTTCCTTTTAAATCTACATCATAAAACATACAGCTCAATCAGTGTAGTCTGATTACTGAAGAAATGACTCTTCAGAGTTTGTTATTCTGAATCTACAGTGCACATATTACAGCACGACCAGTGTAGAATGATTCCCAAAAGAATGACTCTTATGAGCTGGTTCTTTTGAATATACAGTGTGAAACACAGCATGATGTGTTGTCTGATTTCCAAACAAATGACTCTTATAAGCTGTTTCTTTTGAATCTACAACATCAATCATACAGCATGACCAGTGTAGTCCTATTCCTGAAAGAATGACTCTAATGAGCCGGTTCTTCTCAATCTACAGCGTGAAACATACAGCACGGCCAGTTCAATCCAATTTCCAAACAAATAACTCTTATGAGCCTTTTTTTGTTTTTTCAGCACGAAAGTGTAACCAGTGTAGTCTGATTCCAGAATGAATGACTCTATGAGCTGGTTCTTTTAAGTGAATCAAAAATAATCCTACTTGCTTAGTGGGTGGTTGGTTACTGGCCCAAGTCAAAAGAGCCCATAACAGTCTCTAGAATGTTGCTCAGGTCCTTCTTTCAATGCAAGTCTGTGATATTTTAAAGCCTGATCTCTTAAAAAAAAAAAAAAGTGTTTCAATCAGTAGAGGAACAGAATGTGACCAGCAGCATCATCAATATCTCTGTGAGCACCAGCCCCACTTTTGGGTGTTTTTCTGTATTAAGAATGCTTGATAAGTGCATATGTTCCCATGTATGCGTGTTGACCTAGTTAACACATGTTGTGCGAGAGAGAATCACCATAGGCAAGGAGGATTGTGGGAACTGCTCCCCCAGTGTCCAGAGTGATTAGGGGCAACAATGTCACAGCACTATAACATAACGACATACAAGCTCAAATGCTTAAGAGGCCAAACCCACTTACACACAAATAAAACAAGAACTGTCCTTTACATTTAGGTTTGTTTGTATAAGATCGGTCTTCACTTAGTGCCATTTAGTTTCAGTTTAGTTTTACAGTATAGTTTTAATGCGTTGATATAATTGAAATATGTTTAGCACCATTACATTTCTCAGGGCTGTCTAGTGTTATTCATATCTATTTGTGGCATTTCATGCTTTTTGAAGGCTGCCTATAAAAGGTTTAAATGTATTTGATATCATCCTGTGTATCAACAACTATAAGGGTACAATTAATGTGTAGTAAAATTGGTTTGATTTTAGTTAATTGTAGAGTCATAAAAATGATGTTAGCTTAGTTTCAGGTTTTCCAATTATGCTTGTTTTTATTTTTAGTTCTATTTTAGTTATCAAGACAAAAAATTAAAATCCCACACATAGCTTGCAAAACACAATCAAGTATTTATTTGTAACATTTCGGCCACACGACCTTCAACGGGCATTTATAAAAGTTCTTGATTGTGTTTTGCAAGCTATGGTAGTGTGTGGGATTTTTTTCCTTTTTGTCTTGAAACATCTTTTTTCTTATGCACCGATACCTATAACTTTTCAAGTGTGCGAGGGGCTTTGAATTGTAGTTCTATTTCCGTTTTTCCATTTAGCTTTCATATTCATTTTCGCAGTGGTGGATTTAGGCATGGCCGACATGGGTCACCCAGGGCAGCATCTTGCGGGTGGGGCGGTGGTGGCACACCCACAGTTCAACAACTTTGGGGGCATGATGAAGCTAGAACCGTTTCCGCGTTACGATAATATATTTTATACACATTGACATTTAATAATGTGCAGGATATGAATAATGGGTATCTACAATAAAATGTTCACACTTGATATCAGCAATTCAAAATAGTACTAATGAAAATGCTCAATTTCAAATCAGTAATTAGGTTTGCACTAATACATTAATTCTTGATATCAAAAATGACATTGTTACTAATTGGGAATACCCATTCTTGCTATATAAAAAAAAAATCTGAATATCAACTAGTAAAAAACAATTTCACACACACACACACACACTATTCAGATAATTAAAATGCATTACATTTTTGTGAACAGAAGAGTTCATCATTGATAAGACAATACAAAAGCAGCTTTAGAATACAATGTATTGTTTACTACCATATTATTGATTAGAAGTCAATCATTGACACACAGTTCACAGCAATCCATTTCACAAGTGAATTTGTCAAATCAGTTGGAGATTTATTATGAGGGCTTGTTTAAGGACCCGTCAATTTACACCTGCGTCAGACAGATCGGGTGTGTTGCGTCATAAACATACATTTTTAGGTCACTGTATCAATTTAAATGTAAATGTAGTTTTCTGAACGCAAGAACGTGACGCATGTTTGTGTTGTGTTGTCTACTGAAGGGCTGTTTTTCTTCACTGTATAAACTGCGTGTTACCACACAGCTGAAGTTTCACTTACTGCCCTCTGGAGAAAACAGGTGGTACTACAAGCTTGCATTTCAGGAATCTTATTACGGTCCGGGGGCATTGCGATTAATTGTTTTAAAGCTTTATTTTTTATAAAATTAAAATCGCACTGAATTAACGCGTTAAATCAACAGCCCTAATAAATAAATAAATTATATAAAACTGCATAGTAGAATTTCACATTTATCTGTCATTCACTTCTGTTCAAAACGCAATTAGAGATATCTATAATTAAATTTAGATATCATCTATGTACTTCTTACTAGCAAAACTTTTTTTATTTTTATTACATTGAATTGATATTTGTACCAGTAGCAATTACAATTAGTAAAAAATTATATATATATATATATATATATATATATATATATATATATATATATATATATATATATATATATATATATATATATATATATATATATATATATATATATATATATATATATAATCTGGAAATGGACATCAGATATCAATAGATTGAAGGGGTAATTAAAGATCTCTATGGCGGGCTAAATTATTCAAAATTAACAATTTAAAGAAATATTTTAATTTAGAGAATGAATGAAACCACATAAAAAAATGAAATGAATTAAAAAACAATTACATTTTTAAATTATTGAGTGACATGCTGATAGCTGTAACACTGAAAATGGAAAAAAAAAAAAACAAAAAAAAAAAAGACATGAAGCTTGTGAAAATTAGGACTGTCAAATCGATTAAACATTTAATATAATTTAATTAAGACCTGCTGCTAATTAATAGAATTAACCGTAATTACATACATCATTAACTCCTGAAAAAGCTAATTAATACAAATAATGCACACTAATTCAAATATTTATAAATATATTATGCAGGGCCAAAGATAAATATACTGTTAAAATAAGGATTGAAATTCAGTTTGAAATAAATTGCATTATTGTGGTAAATGAATGAAGCAATGATTATACAATACAAAAAGTGGCTTAAGAACTCAATATATATTGTTTGTTTTATTCTCATATAATTGAACAAGCCAGTTGACAGCAAAATGTCAAGCATAGAGTTTGTCAACATGTCCACTTCACACAGTCCCGTGTTCTCGTATTTCCTGCTTGTTAGGTTTGTTGAGGTGCACTGCCACCTACTGGCACGGATGCACTTCACAGATTGAATTGCTTGAATCAAGCTTGAATTGCTCGTATGGAAGGACAATCAGTACTTATGGTATTTGCGTATGCGTCAGCGTGGCGTAATTCATAGCGTCATTTATTTTAAAGCATAATTTTTTATAGAATTAAATTGCACTAAATTAACACGTTAAATCGACAGTCGTAGTTCAAATTAAAAATCAACCAAAAAATAATGGTAAATTGACCCATCTTTCCCCTTTACAAAAAACATTACAGATATCTGATATTAACAATGCCACCAGTGAAAACTAAACTGCTGATTTGCATATTTTCGAGTTGAAACTAGTGACAATGTAATTAATCATTTCAGAACTTTTTACTAATAAGTGGTACATTGCTGATATTGCAATTTAACTAGTAAGAATTCACAAGTTATCTGTAATCGCATTTTAAACAGGAGTGAATGACAGATCATGAAATTCTACTACTGAAAATGCAGTTACAGATAAAGAACTGTTTATACTTTGTTCGAAATTCCATTTGTGACATCATAAATGAATGTTTTTACTACTGCAAACCTAATTACTGATAACAAAATGTAGCACTGTCACTAATAATTCCATTCCTTACATCAAGAATTAGCATTTAAACTAATGAAAACTGAATTGTAGATATTTATAATTCATATCCTGTACATGATTAAATGGCAAAAGGGCTTGCGATACTGCTACAGCCACACACACACACACAAAGAGCTGGTGGAACGTTAGAAAGGTGTATAGGTATGCGTTTTCTCCCAGCCGCAGGAAATGCGTGCAAAAGCATGAGATTTAACTGCCCAATGGCAAAATGTATCCATCTACAGGATCTCTTCCTCTTTCATCATTACATCTTTCATCATTTATTCCCTGGTGTCTTTTTTCCCTCAACATCTCTCCTTTACTCCTTTAGTCTTTCTGTTTGTCTGCATCTTGTCCATCTCTTGACTACGCAAATGAACTCCGCTCCATCCAATCAGAGAGCTTTAATACAGATCATTGGATATCCCAGCCAATCAGGATTCATCACTCAATCCACATGGCTGAATTCATCACAGCACATCACTTGGGTCATTCGTATATAGCTCATCTCAAATAAGGCAAACTCACAGATAACTCAGTAGTGTGACACACGCAGCAATGAGTGTGTGTATGGGTGTTGGGAGAGAGAGAGAGAAAAAGCACTCATTCCTGTTATTTTCCTCTTTTATAGGTGACTGTCTGCTGGTCCTCTATTTTCCCAGTCTTGTTCATCTGATTAGTGTCAACATGGCAGAAGGAAGACAGTGTCGTAACATGAGGTAAGTACAATTGTCTTGCTTTCATTTTCTATCAGTCTGTTTGTATGACTCTCTAAATCTCTCTCCACATTTGAGAAGTCAGTTGATTTAAGAGCCTAGATACATCCAATTATTTAAGTTATATACTCATATATACATAAAATGATAGACGAATATCATTCTAATATCATATATATAGCAAATTACTGAAAGTATCATGAACGTAAAATTTTTACAGCATTTTTAAAATCACGCCATGTTCATTTTGTTTGTGTAAATAATTAACGCATTTTAACATACACAACTTTTAATGTAAATAATGTGTAGAAATGAGCATTAACGAAGTAATAAATGTTATAAAACTATTACTCATTGTTAGTTTGTGTTAACTGATGTCAATGCAAAAACCTTTTTGCAAAGTGTTTTCCATAATTCATATTTTGAGTACAGAACAACATAAGCCATATCATTACATCATGCATTACCAACATAAAAATGCAAAGCGGTTACATTAACTACAGGCCTATATGAAATCATCAAATACCTTTGCTAAGTTTAAGTATGCTGTACAAGTATCATTCAAGTTAGTTGCTTACAGAAATCCATTTTCCTTGTTTGTTTGGTTCAGTTTGGCTTTTTGCATGATGGCACTGACCTAGTTCTTATCAAATAGATTGTGCATATGCAATTATTTTACAGACTGCAATTACATTTGACAATGTAATAACTGTAACTGAAAGAAAACAGCAGCAAACTAAAACGTACAAATAGTATCAGATGGGAATACCACGGTATTTTTAATATATGCTACTGTTAATGATACCATATTAAAATACGTACCATGTTATTTATATAGTACTTCAAAAATACGATGGGAGTACAATGATAAATATAATAAAGCGAATCCCATTAAACATGTTGGTCATTTTTTGCTATACATCTATGATAGCCCTAGATGTTTACATACATTTTCATAGATGTATTCTAAATGTTCTTATTACTTTGAGATGTGGGCTAACACAAGTCTTTTCATTTTCAGCGAAGCAAACCGAATTTTCAATACTTGACACGGCTCTTTACCTTTTTGCACTTTTCATTTGAACATCATTAAAAACCATCATGCAAAAGATTATTTGAATGACCATCATACAATAGTGAATGATTACAATCACATATTTTGTCCCTAAATAATAATCATAAAGCAATTTAAAGAAAAAAAAAAAAAAAAAAGTACCCGCTTTTCCATTACATCAACTGTTAAATAATATGTTCATTAAAAGACAAAATCACAAAACTGTCAGTTACTGAACAAATAGAAATCTTTTTAATCAAGAGCACAAATGCTGTTAAAAAAAAAAGTGCATTAAAAAGTGAGAGGTGCCCGAGCTACAGGCATCAAAAGACTCGTTAGACTGCGTCTGGTGCATTCTGGGAACATTCAACGCTGTCGGTGAGTTTGGTTGTGTATATGAAACCATCGACCGTTGGCTGTGCCCTGAAATTACCACATTCTGCACACGTGCACATGCAAACACACGAAAACGCTCTCTACTAGCAAAATGACTGGAGGTTTCCTAGCGATTACGGCTGCGATAAACATTCATTGTTGTCGTTGGGTTTTACAATGAGAGTGACTCACTGACCAATGAGTGCAAACTGCAGTAGGAACACTGGAACAACTTCTGTTTCAGACACTGCTTTTGTCACTTTCTGACCTAAAAAAACTACCAAACATCAGATCTGTAAAATTAGCATGACGAACACAGCACAAACCTCTCAGCTCCATTGACAAGCACGGGACTGTAAAACATAAGGTAAGCAATGCTGATTTGCATGCACAATTAGTGCGCTTATCGGTTTACTTTTGTTATCATTTTCCACAATTGTATTCTATGCAATTCATGCATCACATTCTGTATACGAGTATTCAGCCGCATTACACACAACTGCAATAATATATTATATTCTTCTACATCTTTTGTATTCAGGGACAGATTGTAATATTATAATATACACAAATCAACACAATTTACTGAAACAGTCTAAAATTCCTGGTTTACATATTATTCATGATCTCTGATCTAATTTTGACTCCACTGCAACAGGGAGTGAAGGTGATGTCAGTGTGTGTGTGTGTGTGTGTGTGTGTCTCTTTTCCCACTTTACAGCTTAATTGGTTCCTCACATAAATCAACTGCTTACTCTAACAATGTACAACCCTGACTTGTACAGCTTTACAATTGTTTGTGTGTGTGTGTGTGTGTGTGTGTGTGTGTGTCACAGCATGACTAGCTGGCAACATAAGATCTGAAGCAACTGAACTAATTTTGACCCCTAAAACTTGCACTTTCACCAGAGCTTTTGGAAAACGAGGCAAAAGAATAGAGAGGGAGCTCTGTGACGTCCTCTGCTGGTGAAGCCAAGTACTGCAACAGAGTTCAGATTACCGCTACTGGGAATATGAAGGAATGTTTCAAAACAACTTCAGTTCAATTAATAGAATTTGTGGCATTGTGTTGATTTAAAAAAACAAACAAAAAAAAACGGTTGCAATAAATCACAATGAAAGTGAATGGTGCCAGTCTGTAAATGTTAAAATACACACCGTTTCAAAAGTATAGCCACAAGGCGGAAACATTATACATGTTATCATGATTTTAGAGTGATAAAATCAGGGATTTACAGCATAAAAGTATTTTACCAGGATTTACCGTCATTTCGTTTAATATTAATATTGAATATTACTTTACACCAGGTCTGAGAAGAGAAATCGGCCTGGGATTTTACATGGCAACTGGCCCAAAACTTGTGAACTTAAAATCAAAAAGTAGTTTGCTGTCCTTTTCTGCATATCGCACCACCGTTTTGTGGTCCGTTCTGCATAACGCGGCGGCTCATTTTTGCTTGTCAAGGCCCATTCGTTTCCCCGCAGGTTTCGGTTCGCCCAATGGCAAGTCCGCCCCTGATCGGCCCCAAAATGCTTCGGCCCACCGGGAAAATAAGATTAGTGAGCGATTTTATCACATTTAGAGTCAAATTATCATGTAAAATGTTTACAGCTTGAGGCTATACTTTTCAAACAGTGTGTATTTCAGCATTTATGGTCTGGATCCATTCACTTCCATTTAAAGTAAATTGGGCCAATCTATGTGAGATGAATGGCAAAAAAGTGGCCCAGTTTACAAACTACGCGCTGTGAAATTTTCACTTTCCTAAAAACAAATACAACATAAAAACCAACATGAATTGTTCTTTGATTCTGTCCCTTTGTCTGTCCCACATCCTAAAATGTAAGACATATTTTGTACGGCACAGAATGCATGTTTTATAGCTATTAATATATTTATGACTTGTATTATTTTAGTTAACAGAGTTCTAAATCCACAATTACATTTTTACATAAATTAAGCCCTTTTTTGTAACCCTCAATTCAGTAAAAAGCCAAGTTTAATATTTATAGTAAGGCTGCTGTGTGTCATGCATTAGGAGTGTCTGCTGCCATCTGCTGGAGAAAAAAAAAATCATGACAAAAATTGGACAATTTCATGGTAATGTCAAGTATAGCCTATAGGTGGCCTCAGTTTCCCCCTTATTGTTAAATGGTGTCTGTATCCCAATGCTGTAACTTAATATACCTCATTCATTGTTAAGCACCTCCTGTATGTTTTGTTTACTCATTGAAAAATAAATATATATATATATATATATATATATATATATATATATATATATATATATACACACATCTATATTGCCATTTGCAATGCTGGTTGGATGCTTCTATATTTCATTCATGGCACAATGACTATATAGATGAATCTAATCTGTCTAGTGCTCAATGTACAGTCAAACCCGACCATTACGTTACAAAGAGAAGACTTTTAATATCATTTATTTTGCTTCCATATTCAGGAAAAAAGTGGATATCTAAAGTCCATAGTTAAAATTGTCTATTCAAGATTTTACCTTTAAAATCAGTAATTTTAGATGTTAGAATCTTAAGGGATTCACCCCAAAGTGACATTTATGTTACTTTCATCCGTGGAACAAAAAAGGAGATATTCTGAAGAATGCTCAAGCTGCTCTATTCCATACAACCTGAAAGCATCCAGTGGTCAGGGGCTTTCAAGCTCCAAAGAGGACAAAAGAGCACCATGGAAATAAGCAGCTTAAACATTCTGCCTTAACATCTCCTTTTGTGTTCGCCAATGGACAGAAAGTTATTCTGGTTTGGAACATGAGTAAATAATGACAAACTTTACAGCTATCCCTTTACATTTCTTTAGTAAAAGGGTGCTCAAGCATTTCAGCCATTATCTTCATTTTTCCAGCACTGTAATGAATATTTGACTCTTCAAACTGCTGGTGCTTTTCACAGCAGTTCATTCTACCATTCAGACCATCAAGAGAGTTTTACCACAAAGCCTCTTCTCTTTCTTAAAACAACACTTTTTTTCATACACACACACCCATCTGCCCAGTCATCTCATTTCTATCTCTCAGGACCTGACCTCTGTGACCTCTTCAGAAGCCGCCACGTGTGTGTGTGTGTGTGTATGAATGTGATCTCTTCGGATTGCTAACAGCTGCCGATTTTTGATCTGCCACACGCATGGCACCCCACACACACTCCAGCAATCCATGGCATATGGTCGACCGGAACACACACGCACACACTCTCCGCCAACCACAGCCTCCTCAAAGATAATCTAATATATTTGGAGGTGGACCGTTTGTATTGAACTACAGTAGCAAATATTCACCGTCTGGCTTCTGTGCCACACACACACACACACACACACACACTTTCTCACTCCATTTCACTGTAGCTCTCCTCCAACCAATGAGCCATAGTTTTAGCAACTGAGATATAGTAGCCAACATTTAATCAGAATTTTTATTTTGTGCTAGGACAACAAAATTACCAAATGTTTCTATTTATTACCTTTGATAATATGTTGGATGATGCATCATTGTCCTGTACATGCTAAAATTGGTCTATCAATTTAAAAGTAAATGAACTTGTTCTTAAGGGGGGGCGTCTTACCTCATCTTACCCTATATTAAAACAAATGAAACCTGGCCGATAAGGCTGGCTATCGATACCCATTTCTCGATATGATTCTGATTCATTTGGGCACATTTAAGTTCTAATGTCCATTTTCTTGCATAGACATTCTATCACAGATATTGCTGTAAATTATACTAGGAAGCAGTGACAGGTAAGTTCCTCAAAGTAAATTATTTACTACAAATAATGAATGACTTCATCATCAGACTGAATCACTCCTGTTTATGATCAACAAAGCAAGTTGCTGTAAACATACTGTACCAGCATGCTACATCAAAGCTACATAGTTTTTCCCGCCTTTTATGTCAACGCATTTTCATATGGCTCCCACATATTACAGCACCTTTGACAAGAAAGGCAGAAACAGCAAAAATACTTCATGGAAAACACTATACAGAACTACTCTGGGTTAAGAGAACCTACTGCAGGGAGAAGAGAAACATTTAAACACCCGTTACATCTGTCAGCTCCATCTCTCTGAAGAGCCATCTGAACTGTATCCGTTTTCTCTGACATATGAATCAGTCAGTTTGGCAAATATTAATATTTTAAATATTTTAAGTATATAAACATATGTATAAATATAGTAATTTAAATACTATAATATTAAGAATATACATAACGTAAAAATATAGCGTTTTGTATCTTATATATATATATATATATATATATATATATATATATATATATTCTCACACAGAATCTCACAGAATTTCATCTGTTAACATTTTTCACTTTGTGAACATTAAAAGGTCATTTCATGTAACTGGTGAGTATTGACTTAGTGATGGTTCATGGTAAAACCTTTATGACTTTCTTCCATGGAACACAAAAGGAGATGTTAGGGAGAATGTAAGTTTCAGTCACCATTCACTTTCATTGTACAGAAAATAAATAAATATACAGTGACTGGAACTAACATTCTGCCTAAAATTATCTTTTGTGTTCCACAGAAGACAGTATACAGGCTTGAGGTTAATGACAGAAATGTCATTTTTCAGCACATGCAGAAAATGTAAGCAATATCCCACGAGCAAGAGTGTGATATTGCTTATATACACACACACACACACAACAGTTCAATGAACATGTAAATGAAAGAAAAATAAGGAAAAACGGTCATAAATTATGAGTTCGGTCATAAAAAAAAAAGCAGCATTTGTGCACGGAACTACTTTCTTACGTGACGGATCAGAATCTGACGTTGCTGGTTCAAACCAAATGATGCGTCCAAGCCTCCATTAGTAATTCAAAAATGCAACTTCAGAAATAATATCACGGCTTGTGCTGTTTCTACCAAGTTATTGGATAAACAAGGATGGATGTGAGTGAGTGAGTGAGTGAGGGCACGCGTGCCATCTCCTGTTGCCACTCCCAAGCAGAGATGCTGTCAGCTTCTGAAGATCAGCTTTCTCAGTGTAAACGTAGCCGTCCAAGTGAGGGTATTTCTCCCCATTTTGCAGTAGCCGGTGCACAAGAGTCATTCACTATAGAAACCGCAATCTCCTTTCCACATTGGAGAGGACATACTGTTTAAAATGGTGAAGTCTCGAGTTTGTGTAATTAATCAGTCTGTTGTTGTCTCTCAGCTGTGATGAGCCATAATGCTGAAGTTGTTATTTTAAAGCCGTTTCCTAGCTTTAGTAATGTAGTAGTAATACAAACGATCACGTAGTGCTGTTGTATGTAAACACTGACTGACGCTGACTTCACATCACCCAACCGGCTCATATTCCACACAAAAATTATCTTTTGCCACCACCTGCTGGCTAACATATGTAATGTTAAAAAAATGACATGTAAAGAGACACATATACAGTAGCTCTTAACACTTTAGTTTAGAATGGCACAAACACAAGCGGAGTGATGATGGTGCGAGACCATCAGTACTTATGTACTCGTCCAATCAGATTCGAGGACTGGAACTAACTGTTGTGTGTGTGTTTATGTATATATATATTTTTTTTTATTTTTTTTTTTTTATTTATGTTCAACCAGAGATGTCAATCTTTGGCAAAAACACACATCAAAATAAAAGCTAGATGCCTCAAATTTAGGTATTTGCAACAGAAATATACTGTACTACAACTGTATAGTATTCAACATATTAATAATACATACAGTATTATAATAATAATAATAATATTAATTAAAAAAAAATAAGAAATAATTATTTATATTATTAAGCAATATATCACAAGCAAGATTGCTACAAAACATGCAATGGTATGTTGAATGGTAGAAACATTTCCAAGCATGCTTATTAGGTACGTATAGAGACACACATATACACACACACACACCCTTCAACTCCAGCACCCCACCCCTCACTCTTCGAAAAAGGACGGCTGCCCAGATGTCTTGTGTTCCACTTGGCTGATAGAAGTAGAGATGGTCTTGGGGGTGTACAGATGTAGTAGTGATATGTAACCTGAAAATCCATTTATTTTCCATTTTGCTGGGCATCATCATTCAGATCCAAGGACATCAGATCCTAGGCAACCCCCCTGCATCTCTACTCATCTCTTCTCAAATGCGTGCATGTATGTGTGTGGGGTAGTATTCGCGTTGTACACAACAAGGCTTTTTAGATCACGATCATTTGCATCAAAATATGTATTGTGCACCACGAAAGAAAGGAAATATCAGGGTTTACAACGAGTCTAAAGCTCGTACGATTTTGCCATCTTGTAGGCTACTATTCGTGCGACTTTTCATGAGATCGGGTTCAACAAATCCATCTTGATTTACTGCATGAGTAGCTAAAATTAAAATTTAATGCGTATTTTAGGATGCTGCTCAAGCTTGTTGAGGTATGAGAATGCTTAAAGGGATAGTTCACCCAAAAATGATAATTCTCTCATGGTTTACACACCTTCATGTCACCCCAGATGTGTATGACTTTCTTCTGCAGAACATAAATTAAGATTTTTAGAAGAGTATTTCAGCTCTGTAGATCCTCACAATGCAAGTGAATGGGTGACAACATTTTGATGCTATGTTTTTTAAAAGGTATCAATCTAAGGATATATCTCGCAAATTTAATTATAAAGTATCTATATAATATTTCTACATTATAAAACATTCTGGAAAACCATCCAAGTCATTTATGAGGGATCTACCTGTTTGACATGTCTGTCAAGGTTTCTATGGCAACAACAGGGTCAAAACAAGAGGTCATGGAATGGCCAGGGGCAAGGGAAGGTTTATGATCCCCGTGTGTGTGTGGTTGGGGGATATAGGAAGTTTCTCATCACTGTGTTTATGGCCTGTGCATTTGTTTATTAGTGGGGGATGGGGTAATTAACCTTAAATACTACATATCAAAACACACACACATGATCGTGCAATTAGTTTGGAGTGTGTGTTTATGAGTGTGCCCCTTTGAACGATTTTGCTGGTTTTTCGCTTGATGTTTAAAACTTCATTAAAAGTCTTTCTCAAGTAAGAATAATAACAGTTAACTGCCCCTGGGTATTAAACAAACCTACAACCCCAAATCCGAAAAATTTGGGACATTATGTAAAATTTGTTGCCTCTTGTTGTGCTTCATAATGCACCAAACATTCTCAATTGGAGATAGGTTCGCACTGCTGGCAGGCCAATCTAGCACCCACACTCTCTGCTTCACAGCCATGATCTTGTAATCCAGGCAGTATGTGGTTTGAAGTGGTCCTGCTGGAAAATGCAGGGATGTCCCTGGAACAGACAGTGCTGGATGGCAATATATGTTGCTCCAAAGCATTTACATATCTGTCTGCATTCATGGTGTTCTCACAGATATGCGAGTTACCCATACCATGGGCACTGACACACCCCTGACCCATAGACACTGGATTTTGGACCTGATGCTAATAACAGCTTGGATGGTCCTTTTCCTCTTTGGCCTGGATAACACGACAGCTGTGTTTTTCAAAAACTTGAAATGTGACTCTTCAGACCAAAAAACACATTTCCACTGTACTTTCCATCTAAGATGAGACCGAGCCCAGAGAAGTCAACAGCGCTTCTGGACAGTGTTGATGTCTCTTTGTAAAGTCTTAACTTGCATCTGTGGATGCAAGCAGTGAGTGGTGTCGATTAACAAAGGTTTACTAAAGTTATCCCAAGTCCATGTTCATGATATCCATTACAGATGAATGATGTTTTTTAAGACCGTGATGTCAGATGGTTCAGAGATCATGAGCATTCAGGAGTGGTTTTCGTTTTTCACTATATGCACTTTAACCAGATTTGACCAGATTCCTTGAATATTTTAACTACATTGTGCACTGTAGAGGGTGAAATGCCCCAAATCTTTCCAATTTATCTTTGGGGAACATTGTTTTCAAAGTGCTGGATTATTTACTGAAACATCTGTTGGCAAATTGAAAACTCTTGAATGATCCTTCCTCTTGAAGGACTAGGCTGTTTTTGGAGGCTCCTTATACAGTACCATGACACGATTGCCTCACCGGTTTAACATCATCTGTTTCACATCACCATTAAATTGCACTTAAAATACAACTTTTTTGGAGCGTGTTGCAATCATCTGGTTTGAAATTAATGTACATTTTCAAATAAATAAATAAAATTCACAAGGAAAACACAATATGCATAGTTGTAGTGCTTTCAATATAGCAAATGGTGAAAATAATTTACAAATTGCTCATTTTTGTTTTTATTAGCATTTCTCATAATGTACCAACTTTTTGGGAATTGAGGTCGTAAACACACATTGACATCTCTCTATCTCTCGCTAAAACACTTTTTCCACTCAGTAAGGTCAGTGAGAGGAGAGAGGTCATACAGAAGTGAAAGGTCAAGGCTGTCTACTACAGTTATATTCTGGTATGTGAAGTGATCATTCCAGTTGCAAGCAGAGTTGCCATAGCAATGCAGATCAGTTAGACTTAATATAACCGTTGAACTGATGAGCTAATCAGCTAATCTAAAGTGAATATGTCACGTACAGCATTTGCATTGTGCTGTATTGTTGGTTTATACTACAATGTATTACAATATAGGCCCTGGCTTAAATGTACAGTAAAAAACATCAATAGATTTGGGCAACTCGCACTCATAAATAAGAAACCACAATGATTAAGAAGAACAACTAAAACATCACATATACATATAAGCTCATTGATGCGATATCTTCAAACAAGTAAACAGAATGCAAAATTCTTCTTTGGCAGATCAAATTTCAATTGAATTTAAAATAAAGGTAAAACTGACTCATATAAACAAATACTGTGAATAAATTATAATAAGCCTTTACAACTTTCCAATCCAATCTTCAGCTCAATGACCCAATATGTTTGTTATTTTCTGTAAATAATTTTTTTATATACTTATTTAAACCAACGGCAATCATTCATTTCGATAACACGCAAAATGTTAAACAAATATCTGATGACCAGTACATCTGATCCACTCAGAGGGTCTGAACATGACTTTGATCTACGGCACCACTCACCAGTGATCAATTAGACCTGTCTCAATCTCTCTCTATAATGTCATATTGTGATGCATATTAAATTAATAAAGCAACATCCTTCCATGGCCCTCAGCATTTAACAGCACTTCCCCTCAAAACCTTAAATCTGCTTTATATCAATGCATGCACAATATCCAGAGCATTTTTTATCTTTAGAAATTATTTGAGTTCTAGGACTGGATGGAAAATAAGCATTTTACATTTCCCAGATTCAATAAGAATTTGACCACTAATTCCACAACTTTTATAAGGGGAAAAAAAATGGTTGTGGCTACCATTGATTTGTTTTACAAAAACACAGTTGATTAAAAACGTTACAGCTCGTTGTTTGTCGTCCATTGACGTGTTTTTTTCAAAGTTCAAAAGTTCATCTTTTACGATTCCTCGAGGACATGCATATCAAACATTCCTTACTAGCGCTTTAAAAAACCTCACTGTCCCCAATCCAGCTCTATAGCACCATTCTGCACTTTACATTAACCTTTCACACCATGCAAGAGATAAACAGTCATACAAATACTACATAAAGATTGCATTTTACAAGTTACTTTAACAAGACTTACAAAAAAGATTGGAGAAAAAAGGGAGAAATGCCAAACAAAGCGTAAACAATCTATGACTGAATTTTCACCTCATGCATGTGAAAACAATTTGCAGTTTTCAATGAAAGCACCTTATAATTTATCTGTGCATGAGCAACAAAAACTCACCGCTGGTCATTAACTTGCCCCTTTTGGAGAAGTCAAATCTCTTGGGTCGGTTCTCCACCTCCATCAGATGAGATGAGTTTGAAGCGTGTCTCCGGTCCGGCAGCAACTTCGCTCTGACCTCAGCTCTCCGTAGAGTCCGCTCATGTCATGCCCTCCACGTGAAAATAATTTTGGTTGTGGTCACGTGACGTCACGCCCCAATTTGACATTTGGGACTTGAAGTCCAACCAGTTAAGACAGACAGACAGACAGACAGACAGACAGACAGATAGACAGATAGATAGATAGATAGATAGATAGATAGATAGATAGATAGATAGATAGATAGATAGATAGATAGATAGATAGATAATCTCCTTCAAGGCCTTCTGCTGCCCCCTTGCGGTCAAATACTGCAATACATTTGATTATGATCGTCATCGTGCCTTTGAAGGAATCAGCGTGCCAAATAATAAAATAATAAAAATAAACAATACATTTATGTCAATATATTTTTAAATAAATAAACCATTCATTGTGCCAATAAATGAGTAAATAACATGTCAAATCTTTTTTTGGACTGATGAATTTATTGACGGATTTGATGATTCATTTATTTATTGACATATCCTGTATATATTTATTGACACATTTCATAGTTTATTTATTTAATAAAAATGTATTGACATATTTACTGATGCTTTTAATTAAATATTTCTTTATAACGACTCCTCCCAACTTAATTAACTTAAATACGGACCCCTCCCACCTTTTCTTTATTAATCAAAAATTGAGGTTAGGCCTACAATCAGGCACTTACAATGGAAGTGAATGGGGCCAGATTTGGAAGGGACGCACAGAACGCACATACATTAAATCTTTTGTTAAAACTTATCGATTATTTGAGATGTAAATTTGTATAACCACCATTTTTTATGGTTGTTTTAGGATTTTTGTGTTCACAGCGTTACGTCACCATGGCAACGGTGTTGCGACGACCACATAAATACACAGAAAAGATTAGTAAGTGGATTTTGTTACACTAAAATCATGTTAACATGAATATTGTTGACATCTTGTGGCTATTCATTTGAAACAGGGAGTTTTTTAACACACGTACGAATTGGCCCCATTCACTTCCATTATTAGTGCTCCACTGTAACCCAGATTTTTGCCATTTTTAAAGAAAAGGAGGAACAAGTCAATATGGCACACTGAATCCTCCATAAGACTGCCTGGTATACTGTAAGCGCATTTAAAATTACAGTTTTATCCTAAACATTTAGCTAGACAAGCACTATAAAAAAAAAATTAAAAAAAACGATTTAAAAGACATTTAAGAATATTTAAAGAATAGTATAAAGTGGCATACAGGCGTGCTACTCATTTATGCGAAAAAATATTTAGAATTAGTAGGCTAATTTGCTTAAAGCATTAGGAAAATGTATCTTTTTTATTTTTCAGCGTACCAGGAATTGGTTTGCGAATCCAGTAGGTGGAGACATTGATAGAGAGAGAGAGAGAGAGAGAGAGAGAGATTTCACACATTCACACACAGAGGAACTTCACAAACCGGCGAGATGTGGAGGATAGTGGCGTGTTTACTTTTGATGTCCAGTCATGTATCATCTCATAACAAGGTAAGAAATAGTAAAAGTTGTATGTCTTGCACATTTTAATTAATACCTATTTTCTGATATTCACATAAGTTGGATGAATCTGTCCTTAATACTCTATTTATTATTTATTTATGCCAAAGATCACTGTTACGTGTTATTGCATCGTTACTGATTGCATCAACCAATGCATGAAAGGGTAAAAGATAGCCTAATTGATTTATTGTTGGTAAAAAAAAAAGTTTAGTCTATAATTTTTTTTTAATTTTTTTTTTTAATAGCGTTGCCCGGGAGATAAAAGCGGATATTTTGTATTATTTACAGTAGGATTTGTGTGTGTGTTTATTTTTTTTATTTTTTAGTTAAAATGATTATTCGCACGGGTGGGCGCTTTGAAAGCGCCGGGATTAAACTCGTCAAAAAAGTACACACTGCACATGAAGCGGAGCATGCAGCGAGCAACACACCTGGTCAATGAGTGACACCTGCTTTTCTTGCATAGAGGTTGCTTTTTTATATATATTTCAAGAGACTTAATAAATGGGATGCACCAATACAGAAATATTGGTCGATGCCGATATTTTTATGTTGTGTCTGACAGGGGCGTAGCAGTCGTAGGGGGCACTTTTCCCAAGCTAAACCCATACCGAGTACAAATGGTTGATTTGTATACAGTATTTTTTGCATTTTGTTACTTTGGGCTGATTGAGCAACCATCCAGCCAATCACAGGTGAGTTTCATGAGCCAAAACAACCCTTATGTAATAGGCCATCAGTCAGACAGTCTAATCAACACAGCATCTTTCATTTCTACAAAGGTGCTTTTAACGATGCTCATTTAAACATTATTATTTATTTATTTTATCGGCATTGATCTAAATGAATCAAATAGAGATGAGGAACACTCAATGATGCCACGCATTCTCACACTAAACGAAACCTGAGCGTACATCGCGATGCAAGCAACAGGCGTCAAAAACCAGAAAGCCCGAGACCCGAGCGTGCAGCACAACGCGAGCTGCACCCATGTTCGTGAGAGACAGACATAAACGATTGACGTGAGTGCATGCTGCCAATAACAGACAGACATGGAGCGCGAGTGTCCAGATCCCGACACAGACCGAAACCAAACCAGACAGGAAGTCAGGATCCAGACACCATGCTCCAGACATAAACAACACAGACCAAAGAGCGCACGGCAGGGAATACAACCATAGCCGTGCGCTCAAACAAAGACAGCCAATGAAACACAAGACAGACGTGGGACGATGATGTCATGGTCCAGTCAGACAAAAACTCAGACTGACAGGACCATGACATAATGCTTAAAACCTCTCCTCAAGTCTCTTTGTAGGTCTGTAGACGTGCATATTTTAAAGGATTAAAATTTTCTTTTGATCGTTGATTCAGTGACTAACTAATTTCACACGAGACGCTCATTTGTCACCACCTTCTGACATCACCCGAAATAGTCACTGAATCATTTTGTTGAACATAGTCAAAATACTCAAGCCGCTTAGATATTGTATATTTAAATCCCACAATGCACAAGCACATAAAAATGTGCACATGCACAACTGACATTATTTTAATTGTTTAAATAATTTATTCAGTACCAGTTTGTGGTCAGTCTTTTATTGTAATGTGTGAAACAGGAGCAAGTCCTCCACAAGATGCCCTTTATTATTGTAGCTAATTTTGCAATTGTTGCAAAATGTCTGCTACGCCCCTGGTGTCTGATAAGTGATAATAAGCTTTAATCATGACTGGACTAAATCAGGTTGGCTATCAAGTCACTAATAGCCCTACAGCCTATAATGGAAAAGGTGGATAACTGTAGCTGAACTGGGAAGAGAAATCGGCCCTGAATTTTACATGGCATCTGTCTCAAATTGGGGGGTTTGGTTTGCTGTCCTTTTCTGCATATGGCGGCACCGTTTTGTGGTCCGTTCTGCATAACGCGGTGGTTCATTTTTGCGTATTGTACAGCCCATTCGGCACGTTTCGTTTAAAATTATTTTGAGTGTAGCAGTACCTGACACTCTGAGCTATATTACCACAACATATTTGGTGGGACAAAAACTATATGTCTCTTCAGGAAGACGTCTCAGCATCCTAAAGGCAGTTGTCCATCGGACGAAACGCAGTTCAGGTGGCAGAGAGTACACAGAAAAGTTACCAAGGTTTGTCCCTTCATGAATGAACAACGCTAGAGTAAATAATCTATATCCTTTGTTATCTTATCCTATATACTTTCACTGCGCACCTCATGCTAAGGTTTATCAATTTATACTTAACTTTGAGCCCTCCAGCTGTGTCGGAAAGATAAAAGCCTGGCGGGCTGATGCGTGCAAAGTGAAAGTCACTTCAGCTAAAACGGTTGATTTGCCATGAATAAAGCCACACATGAGAAAACGACACGGAGACGTCACGACGCATCAGGACCTGCACTTATCACAGGTCATGGCTCACCGGAATTTACCCTTATAGAACTGGATAGGGCCCCAGTACTTTTCTTTGTTGATTCCACTGAATTGTCACCTATACTGAGCATAACACTTTACCATCCACCGGGCAAAAATCACAAGTCAGATTACTCAGACAAGTAAAACACCTCATGATTTGAGGTATCATTACGTGATTTTACATTCCAAAGTTTAATCATTAGAGTTAGGGATTTGTCCAAATCCAAGGGCCAGTCCAATTAAGAAGGTCTTAAGGAAAAAGAGAAGATTTTGTGAAAAAGAAATGGATGCAAAGCCATAACAAGATAAATTGGTGGTCTTGAGAGATATACGTTCAGATGCTCCTGGCTTCTAACTATTTCTTGGCTGTGAAATTTAAATCTCTTCATTGATATGTAGCTAATAACAAACAGTCTGGGTTGAATGTGGGTCAGAAAGCTGTTCAGTTCCTCACACGGGATTAGCCTAAAGAGGATTTGATCATATCTCTTCTCTTTCCTTGGAGTTTCCAGGAGTGTTGGTTATTCATGTTTTTGAGAGATTTCTGTAAAGCTGCATTGGAACATTGATACAAAGTTTTTTCTCCTTTGGCAACCAAATCGCAATGTTCTCTCTTTACACAGTCAAACAAGCAAGTGATTGCCAGTGCTCAATCAACTCATTTTACCAATCAGAAATGAGCATAATTATTTCTGATTCAACGTAATGACCAGCCCAATCACTGCCGACCAAGTTAAAATAAAATTTAGCATCATAAATTCTGAATCTATGTACTGAATACCATTGCTCCATGACTGCCAACCACGTTGAGTGGTCCAAACATCATCTGCAGCCTGAAACTGAACTTTTGACCAGACGTTTGGAGTGAATACACTTAGCTGCATAGGAAAGCTATAGGATGCTCGCTTGCTCCCTATTTATTGAATGACTTAACCTCCAGTGTGCTGTCTTTCTACACTGGCCTCAGAAAAGTTTGAACCTAATTTTCATCCTAACTCTACATACAGTCTCTGAAAGCAACATTTTTCAACTTTTGTATGCACCCATTAATTCTCAATGTGTTAATGCACAGTAAATATAGGATTTCTAAGGGAAAAATAGTCCTATAGTCCTGGTCTGCGGTCATTGTGTTTAACAGTGTGCAGATGCTCGATTACATTTTCAAATTCAGACTGATCGCATGGTGAAATTGGAAACAGTAGGTTGAATTTACTTAGCTAAATTAATTAGCTAAAATCAGTCTGTCCTTACTGAAATTCGAAACACTTTGAAACAATGGCTCCCATTGGCCAGAGCTTCATTTTCCATGTTAAATGTCCACTGAGGGGCATCTAAAGCGAGTTGTAAAGCAAGTTGTTTTCAGCTGTACAGGTTGTAATACAGTGAAGAGGAAAGCACATTTTATTAACTGAAACACCAAACCCCAAACCTAAAACTAACCATCAGTGGATTAAAAATATAATGTCAGAGGGGAAAATATATTTCATGTGTTGCACATAGTGCATACCCCATTTTTCGTCACTGTGTAGTAAAGAAAAGCAGGCTTCGTTTTCTTCATGAGAAACAAGTTTGGCTTCTTTCTTTGCATAAATTAGGCTTGATTGTGCTGGTTTACCAATTCTCATTGATCAGATGTATTTCTGCATGTCAGCTGCTGTGTGAATCAGTGTTTGCTTAAGAACAACTGGTTCCTGATTCATCATGATCATAAACCCGCACCTGTGATGGGAGATTGGTCGCTATGGTAACAGTCAGAGTGCTGATATGGGGCAACAAAGAGTTCCTAAGGAACAGAATTATGTAATTTAGCATGGCTGAAATAGACATATCCCACCACTCGAGCTCCCAGCAACTGCACAATAATACATCAAACATTTTACATAAAAGTATAAATATATAATCTGTAAAATTTAATGCCGATATTAATTCTTTAAGAATTCGTTTGGTCATTCTGCCAACATTTTAGTAGAAGAAATGTATCCATTTTGCGGGAATCAGAGCATGTTTGCTTATCTTTGCATGACTTTAGAGAAATTGTTTGCTTTCCTAAACATTCCGAATATAAGTTGGAAAACAGTCAACAGTACATCCACTGTGACCGACTGCCGATTTACCACATCTGTAATTTCACATCAGTGAACTGAATGTTCACAACCCTAATCTTAGTCCATTCCTATTACCACCAAAAGCAAATTGTTGTATGACACGAAACTAAGGAAACTTCTAGAACTGAGTAATAACACACAGATCTGTGGAGAGGTCACAGGCCACCAGTCTCATATGGCTGAATTAAGTTGGCTGTAGTGAGTCCAGTCAGTGTGGTCTGTTAGTAGAACACAGATTGGTGACCTATCAACCCCTTGAGTTAATAGCATTGATCAATAAGTAGGTCAGAGGTTGACTTGAGACAAACATTTTAATGCTATATGCCACTATTTGAGGCTAAATGACCATAGGATTGCAAAAGATTGAAAGATGCTAAACACACTAATCCATTGAGTGTTGTCCTGAGAAAAAGCCCCCCAGTAAGTCTCTAAATATCAAACATTCTTCTGGGAATTCTGAGGGTTTCGCATTACGTTCTCTATTTTCCAGAATGACATTCAATTAGATCATTTCATCAAAGTATCAGGTCATGATATAATTCCCTTCACTTTTCAGATCTTTGGGGAGGAACAAGTCCGAATGACATCAGAGGGCTCCGACTGCCGCTGCAAGTGTATCATGCGACCTTTGACTCGGGATGCATGCGCTCGCTTGCGTACAGGAAGTGTGCGTGTGGAGGATTTTTACACAGTGGAGACGGTGAGTTCCGGAGCCGACTGTAAATGTTCCTGCACGGCTCCACCGTCCTCGCTCAACCCCTGCGAGAATGAATGGAAGATGGAGAAACTTAAGAAACAGGCACCAGAACTGCTCAAGGTAAATCACATTCACGGTTTACCTTTACCTTAGCATTGATTCCTTTTTAAAATGTTCCATATGTCTTGCACACAAATAATAGTTTACCTGTGGTATTTGTAGTCAGGCCTTGGATAAAACCATGCTAAGATCAATGCAATCAAATCTGATCTGACCAAAAATGTTTCGACAAACTGTATTTTTTAATAAAAAAAGAGCCTATATGCATTTATAAACTATATATGCGACTGCCACAATTCAAATATGATTGTTAAAAACCAGTTCTCCATTGGTACTTTGCAGCTCCTTAGGTTCAGGAAAGAACCCTATTCTTATCCAGAACCATTTCTAATTTGTAGGGTTCTTAAATTGGTAATTTGGTTGTTTGGAGATTTCTTGATATTTCACTTTATAGGTTTTTCACTATACCGTCTTGGTTTTAAATATCATATGTAACTGTGCAAAAGTGAACCATTGTAACGTAGCCAAAGAGACGATGATGTGTGATGAACCCAACTGCACATTTTATTTACAAACGTGATATCCAAAAAAACATGACTTGACTATGAACTTGGCATAAACCCAAACAATACCTGACAATGGACAATGGCAAACATAAGGCTTAAATACATGGACAAGGGAGAAACATGACAATGATAACCAATGAAAAGACAGAACTGATAACAAGGTAACTAGACAATAAACCAATGAAAACAAGACACATGAACATGGAGGGAAACATGACCAGGGGACCGCATGTCAAGATCACATGTCAAGAAAACAGGAACAAACATGGCATGGAACAAAACACATACAACCCTGACAATCATCTAGTTACTGGTGGTTCCAAAACCCCTAAAATAGGCATTTAAGAAACACGCCGCTGGCGCAGATATGGCACAACCGTCAAAGATGTCCATTTAGGCCATGTTTACATAGAAAAACAATGGAAAAACAGACCAGACAGATGCAATATATATATATATATATATATATATATATATATATATATATATATATATATATATTCAGAATATTTATTTGTGTTCATTGCTTAAGAGTTAACTGTCTCTATTTTTGTATGTGTGTGTAGCTGCAGTCTATGGTGGACCTTTTGGAGGGAACACTCTTTAGTATGGACCTGCTTAAAGTTCACACTTACATCAACAAGGTGGTGTCACAAATGAACAACCTGGAGGAGGTGACTGTGTGTTTGAGAAAGAGATTGTTGGTTTGATTATAGTGTGTTACAGTATATGGGATTTGGGCATGCATACTGTATGTGAACATTAACAAGCCGTGGTTGGATTTAACTGGACTTGGGACATTCTGTGGTTACCCTCAATGCTCCATTTAATATACATTATTCTGAACCGCTCAGTTTTGGCTTGAGTGATGGGAAAATAATATGTTTGTGTAAGAAGTGTCCAAAGAAAGTAAACCACAGACATGTTTTAGTCACACTTATCCACTCTGTTTTAATTTCCAATAAAATTTACTTTCATTTTATTATCAAATGAGCACCGCAAAAGATTTGCTGCTTGTACGCTGAAGCTCATTATCAAATACCGTAGTCGTACTTATATAAGTACGTATTATTTGTCTGGCTAAATTACATAAACACAGAAGCGCATATAGTATGTACATGTGTTGAAATGAAGGTTGTATTTTTTTTAAAGTGGTGTATCCCTCATTTAGATGATTAAGATGAATCTCTCTCGGGAAAATGACTTTGTGAAAGACAGTGTGGCGACTTTGACCAATCAGCTTCGCCAATACGAGAATCATTCTGACATCATGATGAGCATAAAGAAGGAGCTGTCCAATCTAGGCTTTCAGTTGCTGAAAAAAGACTCCACAACCTCAGGCCCAAACAGCAAAGTACAGGTGAATGTTTCCATCCAATTCTGATCCTTACGTTACAACTTCAATGCAAGTGAATGGTGACCAGAACAGGGAAGCTCCAAAAAGCAAATAAAGTTAGCATAAATGTAATTTTGTTTTTGGTTATTCGCACTCTTCATGTATATCGCCAATTACTGGGCAAGGAGAAGAAATTATAGTAAAAAAAGGACTTAAATATTGATCTGTTTCTCACCCACACCTATTATCGATTTATATCCATTTGACAGAGACACAATGATTTGGCCAAGTGTAAATAGTCATGACAACATAAACTCAAGTTTTGAGTTCTGTAATGACACTCTGTGTATTAGATTTGTTGGGTGTTTAGAATAATCCCTAAAGTGTTTGTTGAGTTACATTTGGGTTTTGTATGTAGGACACAATGGGGACAAACATCAAAGATGCTTCAAAGTTTCTAACAAAGAAACCAGAGAAAGTAAAAGCTCCACCTAAACCAGTGAAGGTCAAGCCAGCAAAACCAAAGAAAGAGACCACTAAACCCAGTAATCCAGATCAAACAGAACTGCCCGGTAAAACCAAACCATTGCAGAACCAGCCAGGAGTCATCCGGGGCATCACATACTACAAAGCAACCAAAACTGATGAGACGAGCAACCAAAATGGCAAAGGTGAGACATCCAGTAAACACATTTTCCTTGCTGTGTCCCAAATGACACATTGCACACTATGCACTTAGCCATGCAGTGTATGAATTTTCAAAGTGTAGTATTGTTCCAAATGGAACACTTATCAGTTTTTTACTACATGGAAGTGACGTTTCAAACACATGCAACATGTTGCCGCTAGCTTTAGCGCATTTGCCATCCTCAGTTCAATACTTGTATCTCAAATAGCATCTATATTCACACAGTTTTGGGTGATGGTAAAGCATTCAACTCACATTGCTCCCAATGGCAGGCTAGTGCCTTGCATGGTAGCTCTGCTGCCATTGGTGTATGAGTGTGTGTGTGAATGGGTGATTGGGACACAGTGTAAAGCGCTTTGGTAACCTCTAAGGTTAAAAAAAGCGCTATATAAGTGCAGACCATTTACCATTACCACATCTGTAAGGTGCTGCCTTCACTGAAGTTTGGCTAGTTGCGACATTCTCCATTATTTGCTATTGTTTTGTCAGACCAGCAACGCAGCCTGCCAGTTACTCCTCCCCTTCCACTACGTACAGCAAGCCATGATTGCTTAGTGTGTGAAGTGTACACTTATTTATAATACTTGCACTACAAATTGGCTGACGCCCCATTTATTTCTGTTGTACTGCAAGGTCATTTTAATTGCTACAGACAAAACCTAACCCTAAAGTATTTTCATAAACCATTTGTTCCTTTAGGGATCATTCCAAAATTTAGATATTTACAGACACACACACATACACACACACACATACACACACACACACACACACACACACACACACACACTCTCTTATAGGGACAGAGCTGTTTCCTTTTTGTATCCCATAGAAGCACAGCTGTTTGTATCCATGCCAATCCAGACAAACTCACAGTCACACATACTGTATGCATGCACTCTTCTCTTTCTCTCCTGTATTGGCCCAGACACACATAATATACACAAACACATGCAGTAGGGAGTAGGGAGTATGTGCACTATGCAGACTGCGTAATATGCGCATAGTGAGCAGAAGTACCGGTCAGTAATTCTACATTGAAGATGAATTATACAAAGAAATTGACCAATTCAATTCAGATGGTCCCTTAATACATCCTTCACATTTTTAACATTAAATGCTTTTTGAGGTATTATTAATAAAAAGTGTGTATCCTTTCTTATATGCTGAGAACTTTCCTGACCCATGACTAATTAAAAATATGATAAATTGTTTATTTGCATACATCTGTGTTGGTTATATGTATTTTTATTAAAATGTTTATTTAATTGCCTTTATGACTCAGTGATTGTAATTTTGTACAACTTATTGAACATTTATATTGAACATACTGTTTTTCAATTAAAAAATCCACCGTTTTAGCATAATGTGAGGACTTTTTAGACAGTCCTTACCCACCATATGAAAAATGGACAACTTATATGAATGTTAATTTAACAATCTGGAACAATTTCGCCATTTCATATTTCGATCATTTCATATTTAAATATGGGACGATCCCGCGTGAGCAAAGCGTGGATGCGGAAAATTGTGAGTTTATCGGGAGAAATTGTAAAGCGAGGGAGTAAAGTGAAGGGAGGCAGGGGCGGACTGGCCAATGGGAGAACCGGACTTTTCTGCGAAACGGGGCCAAACGGCTATAGAACTGGATTCATTTGAATGGTTAAAGATAATGTACAGCAGATCTGTGATTCTAATTCTATATGATTTGTCCTGACAAGAATGCAAAGCTAAAACAAAAGCCATTGGACCATGCATAGATCACAGAAGAAAATATGTTCTCATAAACATAAATTACATTACTTGTAAATGGGGGTAATTTTCATCACAAATGTCTGACTCAAGGGTCCCACCCTGTGATCTAATGTAACAAAATCTAATCCATTCTCTCGTTAAATATAGTTTTTTCCAATCCTTACCAACTCAACAGGTGCACTGGCTCATTAAAAGTGACAACGCGTGGTGATATGGGCAATGTCATAGTTCTGCCTACCATGAAAATGGTGGTTGCAAGACAGGAGGATCCCAATTTTGGAGTGCAATCTACCTAATTAAACACAAAATGAGTACCTTTAAAACAACATTCACAGAAACAACTGTTTCAAAGAAACTTGTTCGGAAACAAGGCTTTCATGCTCTTTTTTTCTTTCAAATGCCAGACTACAAAATTTTGAAGTATGATCTTTTTATTGTTTTTTAGATTTAAGACATGTTATCATGGAAGTGTGGTGATTGTTTATATTATTATTATTGCTTTATGGAAGGTTGAAGTAGTGTAGAAGTGTGTTGAACAGTTGAAAAAGTTTTATTGGCTTTTACAGAGACCTTATGTGCTCACATAGAACACGTGTAGGTAATAAATGCCTATACATGGCTAGAATTGGTCTCTGTCTATTATATATTTAAGTAATCAGAAACTCATTTTATTTTAAATATTTATGAAATATATTTTACTAGTTTATATTAGCACAGTTCCAAACAGTAGGTAGCTCTCTTGCTGCTTACTGTCTATATAAAAAGCTGCCTTTTAAGGCAGCATCCTAAGCATCATGTAAACTCACAAGAGACTGAATTAAGCAGCATCTTCAAGTGCCATATAAATAGTGCTTCTGATGTGAACATGTTATTTTTAATCTCTCCCTCTCTGTCAGGGAAAGAAAAGCCTGATGAAACCGACACATTACAGGAAGTAGAGGAAAGTACCACACCTCCCGTCACCATAGCAGCAGAGACCAACGCAGCAACCGTACCCAAAACAACAACAACCCAAAGCACAACAAGCAGAACAATATATAGAGATGAGAGACCAGCCCCAACTATTGCACTAGTGCTGGATAATACAAACAATAACACAGACATTGCAGGTACAATATACCAAAACACAACACTAAAGCAGAAGCACAAATATACACATTATAGATTTGATGTTGTACATCCAAATTTATAATGATTGTATCATGGTTCATTAAACAATTACTTTTGTCAATAACAATAATCACAATAAACTATTTTCAACAAGTCATTTAATTGACTATCCTAACAATAGGTCATAGTGTACATAGGGGAGACCAGGGCTAGTTGTCACAAGGGGAAGTTGTCACAAGGGGAATGATATCTCAGTAATGTTAAGATTGAGTCAACAGTCCAATGTGCAAATGTGTGTTATCCTTCGCTATCATCATTACATTTACATTACATTTATTCATTTGGCAGACACTTTTATCCAAAGCGACTTACAAAAGAGGAAAAACATAAGCGAATCATCTTAAGGAGACAGTGGTACGAAAAGTGCCATACTACAAAGTTTCACTAGCACCAGAATAGTATACAAAACAGATTTAAGTGCAACAAGAATTGTTATTTTTTTATTTTATTTTTTTTTAGTGACTGGTTAAATACTTTTGGAAAAGATGTGTTTTTAGCCATTTTTGGAAGATAGAGAGTGAGTCAGCTTCACGGATTGAGTTGGGGAGGTCATTCCACCAATGTGGTATGATAAAACTGAAAGTCCGGAAAAGTGTTTTGGTGCCTCTTTGTTTCGGTACTACAAGGCGATGTTCCTTAGCCGGCCGCAGGCTTCTGGTGGGAACGTAGCTAAGCATAAATGTTTTTTAGATATGCTGGAGCAGACCCAGTGACTGTTCTGTATGCCAGCATCAGGGCCTTGAATTTAATACGTGCATGAACCGGAAGCCAGTGGAGAGAGACGAGGAGTGGTGTAACATGTGCTCTCTTTGGTTCATTGAAGACCAGACGTGCTGCTGCATTCTGGATCATTTGCAGAGGTCTAACAGCATATGCAGGAAGGCCTGCAAAGAGAGCATTACAGTAGTCCAGTCTAGTTATGACAAGTGACTGAACAAGCAGTTGTGTGGCATGTTCAGAGAGGAAAGGTTTTATCTTCCTGATATTGTAGAGTGTAAATCTACATGATCTTGCAGTCTTTGAGATGTGGTCTGTGAAATTTAGCTTGTCATCAATGATTACCCCTATATTTCTGTCCGTTTTGGAAGGCGACACTGTAGTTGGACCCAGCTGCACAGTGATGTTGTGTTCAACATCAGGGTTGGCTGGAAAGACAAGGAGTTCAGTCTTGGCTGGGTTGAGTTGCAGGTGGTGTTCCTTCATCCAGGCTGAGATGTCAGCCAGACAGGCAGCGATTCGAGCGGTCACTGTGGTGTATAATATCATCATATTTTTGTTATAGCTTTGGTTAAACGTGAGAACATAATCAAGTCACGTTGGCATACATTCAGGCAAGGCTCAACTATACAGTATTATGACGACAGATTTTTACTGAATGGTTTAGATGTGTTCTTAGGAGAAAGCATTTTTTTCAGGTTGTCAGGTAAGTCAGGTTGGGGCATGTTGTCACATTATTATCGGGGCAGGTTGTCCCATGTGTTTTAAATGCCATAAATGTATACAATTTAGCAATTACAACATTTGCTGGCCAAACCAATGCTTTCATATATATTTTCCCCACTATTTTATCTATAACCCCGCTGTGGCACGGTGGAGGGCAGGGCCGGGTCATGACTCAACATTCCGGTCCGAGCTCCGCCTTCTCCGGAACTGCCATTGCCAAGGCTACAGGCACCGCCTCCCTCCTGGGATTTCGGCACCAATGTAAAGAATTTCGCCCTCACGGGCAAGGAAGAGGTGAGAAACCGGCTTGACATACAAACTAAAGGTTTAATGTGAAACTCAAAAGACAAACACATAGGACGACGGACATGTCCGTGAACGATCTCTCTCTCACGCACATCCTCCGCGATCGGCCTTTAACCCTCTCGAAGGCTTGATTAGCCTAATACGGGACCGGGCGTGTTGAGTCACGACCCGGCCCCGCCCTCCACCGTGCCACACCCGCTAATGGGGCAAGTTGTCACGGGAGCTCAACGTGTGTTTCTTTGGGCAATAATGGGGAAAATATTCAACAGCTTTTTTATAATCATGATTTTAAGGTATTTAAACGTTAAAAAGTAAACCTTTCTTGAATATTTACTGGAGTAAAAAGTGTGACAACTAGCCCAGGTGTTCCCTATATAGACTTGCCACATTCAAATAGAACTCATTTAATTTGCTGTGGCATGTGTGAATATATTTAGCTGTTTTTCTACTTTACAATGGCCTTGAACATGGCTCATCCACTCTGATTTCAGAGGGCTAAACTTGTATGATTGGTATTAAGCTGAATTTGATGATTTATTGGCAGTGAAAGAGCAGAGTTGTGAAAGGACACTTGCTTCAGTAGATCTGCCGGTCAAACAGCACAGTTATGGCAGGAACGAGGGGGCGTGGATGAAGGACCCTGTCGCCAAGGATTCCAAGATTTATGTCACCAACTATTACTATGGCAACAACCTTGTGGAATTCCGTAACTTGGACAACTTCAAACAGGGTGGGTATGATAGTTCTGCTCTTTAGAGTCATACACATATACGGGTTGTGCCCATGAGCTCACAAGACTTGCAGCTCTATGAGCAAAATTATGCAGTTCTTATTTATTGACCCCAGATGTCACATTAAAACTCAATAATGAAACAAGGTGATAGGTAGAACGACTGATCGATTTTTCGATAGACAGACAGACAGACAGACTGACTGACTGACTGACAGATGGATAGATTTTCCTTTGGAGAATGTTTGGACTTCTAAAAAAAAATGCAACTCTGAACTGTGACGCTCTGTGTTTGGGAACAAGTTGGTTTGTTTGTGTATCTTGGTGTGTATGTGTGTATCTCTGTTCTTGTGAGTGAATGTTATTACCCCTCAGAGTGTGATTGTCCCTGGGAACAAGAGAGAGTTTTGGAATATGTTAGTTATTTTGCCATCGTTTACTCACCTTCCTGCCATCCCTGGTGTGTGTGTGTGTGTGTGTGTGTGTGTGTGTGTGTGTGTGTGTATGTTTAGACTGGTATTCATAGACTTTCAGGGACATTCCCTGTAAGAAAGAGCTGAGAACTTGTGGCATTACTCCAATAAAGACAAACGCTTTTCTGGAGTGGAGAAGTATAGCAATGTCTTACCTCATTATCTCACTGTTTTCCTGCAGGTCGCTGGAGTAATTTATACAAGCTCCCCTACAATTGGATAGGAACGGGTCATGTTTTGTACAGAGGAGGGTTTTACTATAACCGTGCATTTACTAAGAACATTATTAAATATGATCTCAAGCAACGATACGTAGCAGCCTGGTCTCAACTGCACGATGTGGTCTATGAAGACACCACACCTTGGAAATGGAAAGGCCATTCTGATATCGACTTCGCTGTAGACGAGAGCGGTCTTTGGGTCATTTACCCATCTGTTGACTATGATTTCGGACAGACTGAGGTCATTGTAGTCAGTAAACTAGATCCTAATGATCTGTCGGTCAAAAAGGAGACCACATGGAGGACGAGACTCAGACGAAATTCGTTTGGGAACTGCTTCATTGTATGTGGCGTCTTATACGCAGTGGATGTTTATAATAAGAAGGAAGGGGAAGTTTCGTATGCATATGACACACTCACAGGGGCCGAGGCATCTCCAAGGTTACCTTTTATTAATGAATACAGGTTCACCACGCAGGTTGATTACAACCCTAATGAGAAAGTTCTGTACGCTTGGGACAATGGGCACCAACTTACCTACAACATCAACTTCATAGAGCAAGAAGAGTAATAAACTCATTAAGATGACTGGTGGACTTTAATGGCTTTCGATCCAATTTTACTCTACACTCCAATGAAGCAAAAGTCATTCTCAAGCCATTTGGTCAAGACTGCATCTTTGGTTCCTCTGACAAAGACCCTGATCTAACTGCTCATCATGTCCTCATGAGCTTTCGAAGATATTTGTTCAAGATTATATAAAGACAAAGGCCTACATAAACATAACATTTGTAGTTGAGAGTTGCTCTAAAGTTCTAGAATCCAATGAAATGGAATTTAAATGCCACGTTAATGTCACATTTTCCAATGCGTTAAACTCAAGCTGTTACAGCATTACACCTGGTGCCATATTGCATGCAGGTTATCTGTTGTAATGTGACTCTCAGAGTTAAAAAATGTCAACTTTGCTCATGTTTGTCACTGACTTTTCAAAGTGCAGCCGATGAATACCAGACAATTTGATTGCCGAATAATTATGTGAATTTCAAAGTTCAAACTAGCGCAATTTTTACCCAATTTGCCGCTGACCTTTTCTTAAAAAAGCCAATGATTATTGGACAAATCGCATGACATGATGTCAAAAGTCTACATGCATGACACTTGTGTTGAGAGATGCATTGAAGCCTTGATGCATTTTGTTAGAAAGGGGCTTAAAGACCTCTTGAAATTGGTTGACGGGCCAACATAGTCTCATGACAATTCGTACTAATTCATACAAGGTGGTAAAATTGCAAGATGTCATACGACTTGGCTCACACAAAAAGGTATGACTCAATTTTTCCCCATTAAGGAAAATTTCAAAACCTCCTATTTAATTTAAGATAGAAAACGTTAGTGAACAAATTTGGATACTCATTCCATACAAATATATTTATATGAAATACAAATGACTGATGCATGTCTAAATAACCTGTAACATGTTTCCCTCATCGCGTTCCAAAGCCCAATGTTTTCTCTCTTCATGGAAACTGCATCCCTGTGTTGCCTGAGCAGTTTAAGAGTTTTTGTAGCTGCTACCTCTGATGCACCTGGTCCCCTCTGGCATCTCTGGAAATTAATAAAAGCTTGTTTTTACCACTTACAAATTCATAATAAGCCATAGCAATATACTGTATAATATAACAAGTTCCAATTCTTCATGTACCTGATATAAACACAACAAGCGTTGAAGACAAACCTGCAGGACAATTGTCTGTTTTTGCATCAAAAATGTTCCAGAACATTGTTTTCAGCCCATATAGCATCAGTGGACTGGTAAGTTATGACATCATAAAGGAGAAAGAATTCTTTGTCTGCTAATGAGAGAGCATGATTATGATTGGGAAGCCTGTCTAATGATTGGACAGGGTTATGTATAGATTGTTTATAACAAACAGGCTGGGTCATGCAAGGTTAGTGGTATGTACGTAATGTACAAAGAGTTCAACTGTTTAGAATGTTGTTGTTTTTCTTATCCTTTCAAGAATTTGTTCTTGTCCTTGTGCTTAATGTAAATAGCGGAATATTTTAATTTTGTTTTGAATATTGGATTTTAGAAGCACAATCTTCCCAAGTGGAAGAGATTTTTCCTAATCTGTTAATATGCCGCATGTCTGATTTGAATAAACTTTAATCTGATATTGTTACATATTTAATGTGCATTTGGCATTGTGGAAAAGACAGTGGGCTCTAAATGTCTGATACCACTTGTGCAAATGTTTTATTTTGCCATCTTTTCTAATTTAATACAGCATGCACCATAATAATTTGAATAATTATGTACAGGGTTTCCCACTCTTTTCAAGGCACAATTTTTCAGGGCATTTCCAAGACATTTTATGTGCCCAACAAGTGAAATATTTAAGCAAAAATAAAAAAAAAAATGCATCCATTAAATCAAGCTTTTATTTTGCAGTTTCGTGTGTTTTTGCCAGATGTTTCTCAACTCCAAAGAAGCAGTTCCCTATGTAATAAAAGATGTGAAGATGTGATTTAATTAAATAAATTCATAGTCTGTATGTGCTGCACATACTTTTGCGGTTGAATTATCACAGTAGGACATATCGCAATTGCTATTTGATTAATTGTGCATTCAATTGTGCATTCAATTAATTAATAAAAATCTTTTTTTTATCATAGCAAAACAGGGATGACATCAGATGAGCAGAGAATGTATGTGACCGATTCGTTCACTGAAATATTGTTCTGGACAAATAATTATTTTCCAAGACATTTAGGCATTTTTCTAATTTTCCTTGACTTTTCCATGACTGGACAACTGCATTGCAAAATTTTAGGTTTTCCAGGATGCGTGGGAACACTGATGTAAAGTTAGCATTTAATTGAAAGTAATTATGATTTGAGACTGTTCCAAAGAGCATCCTGGGTGCGTCAATGGAAGCAAGAAAATGTCATTCTTTTGGACGGAGTGTATATAAAAAATGTGCTCACAATTTTCTTTGTTTTTTCTTTGCTTTATTTACCAGTTTAAATGAAAAATTCCATATTTCTGATATGGTCTGAGACTTTTTGATCTTACTGTACTTCTAGAAAGATATGTAAAAGATTTTTGAGACGGAAGTGGGAATAGTGTGCGTGTTTGTTTTTTTCTAAATATTTTGCATGGTTGCATCCTGAAACCGTCTTCCATGATGAAACATTCAAAGTTCTGTGACTGAATTCAAAGGATGTGTGTGTGTGTGTGTGTGTGTGTGTGTGTGTGTGTGTGTGTGTGTGTGTGTGTGTGTGTGTATTTATCACTTTGTGTAGACCAAATGTCCCCATAAGGATAGTAAAACCCAACATTTTTGACATTGTGGGGACAATTTTTTGGTCCCCATGAGGAAAACAGCTTATAAGTCATACTAAATTACATTTTTGGAAAATGTAAAAACTTTTCAGCGAAGTTAGGTTTGGGGGTAGGTTTAGGTTTAGGGGATAGAATATAAAATTTGTACAGTATAAAAACCATTATGTCTATGGAAAGTCCGTATAAAACATGGAAACCCAATATGTGTGTGCGTGTTGTGGGTCAGTGTTCTTTTCTGTGAATGATTGATCAGATAATGTGCTCTTGTTTTGCTGTTGTTGTTTTTAATTAAGTTGGCTTGTGAGACTTACGGTTTTCCTAAAAATGACGATCAAAACTCGGAAAAACTCCCATTGACTTAACATTGCGGAATGTTCAGAAATTTAAATCCCAACTGACGTTTTCACACACACAGACAAAAAAAGGGCCTGTCAGCCCTGCGTCTCTCCCTCTCTCTCTCCCTCAGAGGATTTATATTATCAAGCAGCCAATAAGTAATGACCTAAAATCTTCATAGACACAGTATAGTAGCTTCCAGGTTGACTTTGTTCACTCAGTAGGAGTGGAAAGGAGGCTTGACAAGTATCACCCTGGTAACTGCATAGCAACCAGACAGGGTTACCCTAGCAACCAAATAACAAATCACATATCTCTGCACCAGAAATTCATACAGACTTCCGGGTTGACTTTATTCACTCAGGATGGAAAGGAGGCTTGATATGTATCACTCTGGTAACTGCCTAGCAACCAGATATGGTTACCCTAGCAACCAAGTAACAAATCACATATCTTTGAACCAGAACATCGTAGAGACTTAGGGGTTGACATATTTCACACAGGATTGCAAGGGGCCTTATGAGTATCACTTTGGTAACTGCCTAGCAACCAGATGTGGTTACCCTAGCAACCAAGTAACAAATCACATATCTCTGCAACAGAAAATCATAGAGACTTCCTGTTTGACTTTATTCACTCAGGATGGAAAGGAGGCTTGATAAGTATCACCCTGGTAACTGCATAGCAACCAGATATGGTTACCCTAGCAACCACGAAACAAATCACATATCTTTGAACCAGAACATCGTAGAGACTTAGGGGTTGACATATTTCACTCAGGATTGCAAGGAGCCTTATGAGTATCACTTTGGTAACTGCCTAGCAACCAGATGGGGTTACCCTAGCAACCAAGAAACAAATCACATATCTTTGCACCAGAAAATCGTAGAGACTTCCTGTTTCACTTATTTCACTCAGGATTGAAAGTAGGCTTGATATGTATCACTCTGGTAACTGCCTAGCAACCAGATTGGGTTACCCTAGCAACCAAGTAACAAATTATATATTTCTGCTCCAGAAAATTGTAGAGACATCTGGGTTGACTTAATTCACTCAGGGTGGAAAGGAGGCTTGAAAAGTATCACCCTGGTAACTGCATAGCAACCAGACAGGGTTACCCTAGCAACCAAGTAATAAATCACATATCTCTGCACAAGAAAATCGTAGAGACTTCCTGTTTGACTTATTTCACTCAGAATGGAAAGTAGCCTTGATATGTATCACTCTGGTAACTGCCTAGCAACCAGATATTGTGACCCTAGCAACCAAGTAACAAATCACATATCTATGCAACAGAAAATCGTAGAGACTTCTGGGTTGACTTTATTTAATTTCCTCATTTCCTTCACCTGGTTACTGTGACAAACTACTTTAAACTAATTTAAACTTTAAACTAAATTAAACTTCTAACTACTTTAATCTTCAAACTACTTTAAACTAATTTAAACTTCAAACTACTTTAATCTTCAAACTACTTTAAACTAATTTAAACTTCAAACTACTTTAATCTTCAAACTACTTTAATCTTCAAACTACTTTAAACTAATTTAAACTTCAAACTACTTTAATCTTCAAACTACTTTAAACTAATTTAAACTTCAAACTACTTTAATCTTCAAACTACTTTAAACTTCAAACTACTTTAAACTTCAAACTACTTTAAACTAATTTAAACTTCAAACTACTTTAATCTTCAAACTACTTTAATCTTCAAACTACTTTAAACTTCAAACTACTTTAAACTTCTTCAAACTTTCTGGGCCAAACTTTCACAAGCCAACTTAAAGTTTGTCTCGGCAAACTTTTTAATCTAGTTGGGTTTTACTGCCCGATTGGTGATTGTCAGTAGTCACCCATTCATTATTCAGAATAACTGCATAATGCAATGTGAGTTTGGTTTTAATAACAGTGAAGTGATGTTAAGGGGAATGAGACCATAAAATCTGTAATCTGCAACCAATCAAACTTTTAAATGAGAGAATCAGGCACTGGTTGAGAGACCAGATTGAAAGTGGTTTATGGTTTTGGCTACTGCAAGCAGAATTTTTTTTTAGGAGAAAAGAGGCCAATTTACCATGTTCCTCAGAGAATCAGTGAGTATATGTCTGTTGTGAGCAAAGTGGGGAAGTTTGGACTTTGCCAAAGTTCAGAGCTAATAACTAAATGTAAATTCACACATTACAGGTTGTTTTCTGCCAAATCTTGGCCATTGTGTTTGACCATGTGTAAAACTCAGGTCACACCAGCTTATAGTTGTCAAGCTGTTTTTTGTTGGTCAAGTGTGGTCTACCATACCTAACCAGTTTGCCCAAGATGGTCTAAAGTCATCCCACCAACTGCTAGTCCAGCTCATCAACCTTCTAAATCAGTTTGAATCAGACAGGAACTATGTTAACACAAGCTACTGGAAGAGCAAATCTACTTAATTTCACACAGAGCCAAAAGTACGATTTGCAAATGAATCACTCATATTAGCCTTTTTTTTTTAATGAATTGGTCAAATGGGTTAGTAAAATGGTGGAATATTTACCTACACCAGTGGTTCCCAACCTTTTTCTTGGAGTTCCCCTACAGTACAAGTTTTTGGATATTTCCCTAATCAAACACACCTGATTCAACTTACCAGCTCATAAGTAGAGACTCAAAGACCTGAACTGAATGAGTCAGATAAGGGAGATATACAAAATGTGCAGTGTTGGGGGTCCTCCAACAATAGAGTTGGGAACCACTGATCTACACCATCGAAATGCCAAACAGACAAGATGAAAGTGTTCATGAAGTTCAACACCTGTGTGTGCAGCTTGTGATCGACTCTGTACAGCAAAAGACATTTCCCGGTTATAACAGTACCAAAACACTAGCAGTACATGAAAACATCAATTAAATTAAAGTGTTGTGGTCAAGGGAATGCTATTGATAAAAGAGCTTTGTAAAACTGCAATGATTGTATTAATTTCAATACTGAGCTTAAAAAGTAGCAGTGAGGTCAGAAGCCATATTTTGACAGTATTGTCTCAATGTTTTAATGTGCACAATCCAAGCAAAACACGAGGAAATGAGCTGATTTTGGTTTCAAGCTGATCTCGGTCACTGTTTCTTCAAAGATTCCCTTAAATGGGAGAATCATTCAAATGAGTAAACAATTCACATTTCCAGGACTTTTCTTTGCTCTTATGGGAATTTGAAAGTGACTCTTTCTTACTTTCTCTCTCTTTCTCTTCTCTTCTCTTAATTTCTCTCTTTGTCTCTGGAGCAGATATGTCAGCTGTATTAACATACTGACAGACTCAGAACACGGAAACATACAGCATAAACCCTCATAACAATAAAGATAAAAACCCTTGGTACTCCTTTAGCAATCTTTTTGGAACATTGGCAACAGTTTATAAATTAGACACACACACACACACATAATAGAAATATTGAGCATGATGAAAAACAGATTGATACTGTAAGACTGTTTCTAACTTTGTGTATAGTAATGTTCTAATTCCATGGTGTATTTCTTAAACCTTTATACATTGCTGGAATGGATCTGAACAAATCTTGAGCTTGTAGCTCACACCACTGTGGAACCCAAGGGCATAAAGGCTTAAAAAGAATAACATTTAATGGATTTCAACAGATTGATCTCAGCAAGGCTGTGGTAGAAAGCAGATAACGATTTCAACAGCAAAAAAGTAGTTTAAGTGAATGTGTGTGTGTGTGTGTGTGTGTGTACATATTTCTACTACATTGTGGGGACCAAATGTTCACACAAGGATAGTACAACCTGAGATCAACTTGTGGGGCCCAGCTAGTGGTCCCCATGAGGGAAATGACTTATTAAACTACCATAACAATGTTTTTTTGAAATTGTCAAAATTTAAAAAGGTTCCAGTAAGGGTTAGTGGATATAAATTATCGTTAGAGGTGTATAAAATCTGATAAATGCATGGAAGTCTAGGGAGGGTCCACACAATTATATAAAAACAAGTTTGTGAGTGTGTTTGTGTGTGTGTGGATGAAAGATCTTCAGTCAGTTTTCATCATTAGTAATGCACAGCAGAGCTTGGCTCAAAGATAGACTGCCTTTGAGAACTGAGAATTTGAGAATTTGTTTTTCTTCTTATCCAATTATTTTCCAAGTTTGAGTGCAACAGTGATTAATTGCTTAGTTAAGTGACCTATTCTGCTCTACCTTAGTGTTGTTTAATCAAATGCAATAAAATTAATACATTTATTCGTATTGCAAATGTGTACAAATACTTTTTGAGGCCACTGTATTTCATGCATGTAGTGTATGAGTTTGTGCAATTCCACTCATGTACAGCACCCATAAGTATTAGCCCCACCCCTTCAGGCATTGACATACAGTACAGTAGCACCCACCTTGACAGGCCTCGCTGTTGCTGTCCTTATCTGCATATCTGCACTGTTTTGTGGTCCGTTCTGCATAATGCAGCAGCTGATTTTAGCTTGTCACGGCCCATTCGGCCCGTTTCGTGGCCGACCCACCAGACCCCTCAGTTCTCCCAATCGCCAGTCCTCCCCTGATCAGCCCCAAAGTGCGTTGGCCCAGGTCTAGCCCTGCTCACCAGTTTGGGAGAAAATGAAACTCGCTTTTAGCACCATACAGTGGCGGAACTGCCACGATACCTGTAAGGAACTACGTAATGACATAATGACTTAACCTGAAGAATGATCAAAAATCACCACATACTTTGGTGTCTTGTGTGAGGCCCAGTTCATTTCAGGTGTAGCTAGTGTGATTCTCACTAAACAGGAGAATGGAACGTTGACATTATTTCCCACTTTCTGCTTTCCAAAAAATATTGTATAAAGTTCAAGTATTTTCTTAGTGGTAAAATTGCCTAAATGTTGGTCGGGACATTTACAATTTTCTAAAAGTTGGTAGGGACATGTCCCTATCACCTTTACCTACATCTACATCTATGCCTCGGTTCATAGTTTCATGTCATCCAACCATTCCTATTTTTACAATGATGTAAATGTAAACGTATAAATAGTTTTGCAATTTAATTTTGTGCTGCTATATTTTACATTCAATTGAATAAAACATATTAAAAGATGCATACTGGTTTGATTTTCACATGCCCATACACACATTTCTCTGAGCCTCTAGCTTTAATGCAAATGCAAATTTTATGGCGATTCATACAAACACATTTGTTTTATTTTGCAAAGTAATGAAATTCATATGTCTACTCAACAACGTTTGCACAGTCGTTCAGTCGCCATTGACATTTCAACATATCCGAATCCTGACAGACTTTGCCTTGAGGTCATAATGAAGACAATCACTTATGCCGGCTAATGCCAGAGAACACAAATTCAGGTCTCATCGAGAGTGAGAGAGTGAGCTTTTCATCTTAACCAGTACATATTTATGTCCTGTTTAATGTGTTTATTGTCTAATTATTAAATGTTTCATTAATAAATGAATGAACATTACATTTATATACTCTTTTCTGACGCAATACTCAAAGTGCTTGATGCAGTGAGCAGGGGACTCTCCTCAACAACCACCAGTGTGCAGCATCCACCTGGATGATGCGACAGCAGCCTTAGTGCACCAGTACACTCACCACACATCAGCTGTTGGTGGAGAGGAGAGAGTTAATAGATACAGTCAATTAATGGATGGGGATTATTAGGAAGCCATGATTGGTAAGAGCCAATGGGGTGAGGACACCGGGGTTACACCCCTACTCATTTCGAGAAGTATCCTGAGTGTCAGGACCTCGGTTTAACATCTCATCCGAAGGACAGTGCCTTTTTACAATATAGTTTCCCCATCACTGTGCTGGGGCATTAGGACCTACACAGTTCGCTGGGTGAACACCCCCTGCTGGACTCCCTATTGTTTACTGGATGCCCTAGGCAACTGTCACTTATTTGCACTGTTGTATCTGTTTTCTTTTTGTATCGCTTTTTTCCCTTATTCACTCTTTCCTCTTTATCTCTCACATATCACATTCTGATGTCCTTAATTTTTTCCTGCAGTCACTTGATATCTCACTAAATCCATCTTGTTCAGGTCATGGCTAGTTAAAAGCAATTTGATTCATTAGCTTGTGTCATTCTCTGCTCTTTGTTACTTGGAACAAAGAGCTCTTCATGGCGTAGATCAATGCATACCCTCTTTCAATCTCAACCCATGAATAAACGTAGTCTCTATCTCTCTCTCAGACAGAACACAGGCTTGGCAAGATCTTGCAATGTACACACACCATCAAATTTAGAGCTTTAATACAGGCATATTTTTAAAGATTACCGGTTTGATGAACTCTATCCATTTATGCAATTTTTCAATTGGGATCCAACTTTGTTTCCTAAATGGTGAGCTTAATTGCTACACCATTTAATTGTCTTTGTCAGTGAATGAATTATCAGAGAATCAAACCAACCTCATAAACAGAGAGGGTGCTGGGGAAAAGCAAAAGTGAGGCTTTGAGAATGAGAAAGAGAAGTTATTTCTATTGCAGGTGATTCCTGTTACTGTATAACCCTAACCCTAACTCTTTGCAAACTTAAATACGAAGGGGTCACTTAAGATCCTGGAAAAATAAATCTGAAAGACACAACGCATATGCACACACAATCACACACACACATGCCAGTCATAAAGCTGCTAAACACATGCACCTCTTGGCAGGCATGCATCTAAAGATTTACATCCATACCATTTCTTTTGAAATACACAATTAGTATTAACCAGTGTTAGTAATACTCTTTCTATCCATGAACTGTTGGTTTATATTTGAATAGTTTGTGTAGAATGGCAAGTGCATAAAACATCTTGCACAACTCAACATCCCTGAGTGCAAAGTCATCATTGACAGCATCTTCTGTACATGCACATCATTTTCCGATAAAAGCAATGTTATGGGTTCATAAAAGTTAAGCCCAATCAACTGCATTTGTGCAATAATTTTGATTACCACAAAAAAAAAAAATTATTCACCCCAAATTTATTAAAGAAAAAGCAAAAATCGCAGTTACAGTAAGGCACACGGTACAATGTAAGTGACTGGGGCCAGTTCATAAATGTTAAAATACATATTGTTTCAAAAGTATAGTCACAAGACATAAACATTACTGTTAATTTATATCCAATAATACAATTTTGTTGTCATAACAAGGAAACCCTGTAATCCATTTATTGGAAATAACACAGTTAAGGTTAGTAAGATCATGTTCACATGCCTTACTGTAACCGCAACTTTAGCTTTTTTTAAATAAACCCATGGTCCATTGTTTAAAAAATTAATTGGTCTCCTCCTTGATCCAAGAATGTGTTTCTTCAATAGTTCGACTTTTCACAAATAGCCGTGTGTTGTATAGTAGGACTCATAATTACTTTTGTTTGGATGAGGTTCAGATTAAAGGTATACTACAGAGGATTTCTCATGTTATTTTTTGTGAAAAATGAACAAAATGCCATTATTGAGCCAGTACACAAATTTAATCTGTATTCAAAACCACATTCTTGGTATAACCGAGTCACTACGGTAAGCCTACAATAATGATTTTACATTCCAAGCTGTCTGGTATGGTTTGGGGGTACATTTCAGGCTTCAGTCATTCGTCCTTACGTGTTTTCAGTACGTCATGTCCATAAAAAAAGGAAAAGAAAAGAAAGGCTGGTGGCCAAGATTACATTTTTGTGTAATGTAGCTAGTGAGATCCACTTTCATTTTGGGATCATAATTTCTATTTTCTAGCAAGACGTTTGATATTAGGGCAAAAATCATATTCTTGATAATAATTTTTGTATTGTTTTCCTGTAAAAATATCTAAAAATCCTTAAAACAAGATCAATTAGATTGATCTTGTTTAGAAACAACACTGCCTAAGATATTTCGTTTTTTCAGAGAATGTATTTTTAACATGTGTATTTTGTCTTACTGTACTGGCAGAGTTTTATAGTCAATCAAGTGACAAAATCTGAAGAAGTAATCCAAAGTATCTTGAATACGTTACTTACCTTGAGTAATCTAACGGAATACGTTACAAATTACATTTAACAGCATGTATCCTGTAATCTGTAAAGGAATACATTTCAAAAGTAACCCTCTCAACCCTGCTTGTATGTTCCTTAGATCGTTATTTCCTTGTGTATTCCTATTTAGTTCTTTGTAATGCTCCATGTTTTTTGTATTCACCTTCTTCATCATCACCATTAAAAGCCTGTGTTTAGATCCATCGTCACTCATCTCATCTCTGCTGAGCGTTACAGAAGAACTGACCTCACAAATGGATCTAGCAGCTGTCAGAATTATCCTCCTCACTCAAGGGGACCGGCCATTGGAATATCATGTTCGTGAGTTCCTGGAGCTGGCAAATGTGGTACATTATGATGACCGCGCTCTGATATCCTACTTCAGAGCTGGTCTGAATGGAACGTTATGCCTCAGGCGAATCCTCATTGGACATTGTGTGAGTACGTGGATTGATTCAAACCCACAGAGAATCCCCCACGGCCTTCCACGGCCCCTTGCTCCCGGCCTGCCACGGGAGCAAGGCTCGTCAGTCCCAGAGCCAGCTCTCGCTGAGCTATTAGACCAGGAGTTGGTTTCCACACTTGTACCTACCCCTAGAACCCTTCCTCCTTGGCTGGTTCCGTCCAGCCCCTCTACTCTGCTGGTTCCATCCAGTATCATGGACTCCCTGGTTCCGTCCAGTACCCTAACCCTTCCTTCTCTGCTGGTTCAGTCCAGTACCTTAGCCCTTCCTCCTTTGCTGGTCCCGTCCAGCATGATGGCCCTTCTTCCTCCACTGGTTCCATCCAGCACAATGGCCCTTCCTCCTCCGCTGGTTCCACCCAGGACATTAGCTGCTCCTCCTCCTGATCAGCCAGTTCTTCCTACGTCACCGGCTCAACCATTTCCCCCTGTGACATCACAGAAGAAGGGAACTTTTGACCCACCGACTCTATCTATGCCCTCTGAGCCATGGATTCTGCCTTGGCCCTCCGATCCCTCGGCTCCACCGTGGTCCTCCAGCCTATCGCCTTCACCGGGGTTCCTCATCCCTCCTGCTCTGCCTTGGCTCGCCATCCCACCGGCTCCACCTCGGGCCTCCATTCCACCGGCTCCACCCTGGACCTTTGAGCCTTTGGCTACACTCCGGTCTCAAAGTTCTCCAGTGCCGCCCCTCGAGCTTCTCATGGCTCCGTCTTCCATGGCTCCACCCCTCAAACCTCACGGCTACACCTTCCATGGCTCCACCCCTCGAGCCTACCTTGTCTCCTCCAGCCTTCGTCGAGTCTCCCTCGGCTCTGCTTGCATTCGTCAAGCCTCCCTCGGCTCTCCTGGAAGAGAGACTCCATCCTCTCCTGAAACTCCACCTGCTGCAACCAAATTACTTCCTAAGCCTCCTAACCCTATCCCTGCTCTGTGGCCACCTCCAAGGCCTATTGTCCCTGCCCTGAGGCCACCTCCCAGCCCCCCTGACCCAATCCCTGCCTTGAAGACTCCTCCCTGGCCACCTGATCGTCCGCCAATTCCTCCTTGGCCACATAATCGACCTCTGGATCCTTCCTTGTCTTCTGTTGTTATTTTGCCCTATACTACAATTCCCATGTTGCACTGCCCTCATCACAGCCATCTGTTCCACATCTTCCTCACCTGTTCCCTGTTCCCTTATCAATCATCTATTTGTGTGTGTGTATACCCTCTAGTTTCACTCACTTATGGTCAGTTCTTGCGTTTCCTTGTATGTTCCTTAGATCGTTGTTTCATTGTGTATTCCTGTTTTGTTCTTTGTATTTGTATTCACCTTCTTCATCATCTCCATTAAAAAGCCTGTGTTTAGATCCATCGTCTCATCTCATCTCTGCTTAGCGTTACATACATAATCAGAATATGACCAAATTCATGTACGTGCAAATGTAATAATTTTACTCTCTCTTTACTCTCTCTCTCTCTTCCTTCTTCCCTCCCTTCCTTTCTTAAACCAATATCAGCAAAGCTGATTGATTGGTTGTTTGAATTGAATGCACTGAGCTGTGTTATAATTTCCCTGATATATTTGTCATTAAACAATAAAAATCACTTGACACTGTTTACACTCCAGTCATGTAACCATATCCTGATGCACACTCCAGATTCCTGGCCCTGTCATGGCTTTTTGTTTCAGACATCATTGTGTAATTGCGTGTCAGCATTAGGTATGAGTTTTTGTATGTTTGATTGTGGACACATTCCTAGCAATTGGCAGGTCAGAATAGTTTTAGATGAATCTATCAATGTATCATGACACTCTGAATGGACTTTGTCATTTTCCAACACTCCAAATCAATTGTATGTGCATGTTCTGGCACAATAATGACACTTTTAGTTGGAAATGTGAGATACATCATAGTTCAATGGCAGCATTTCCGAAGCAGACAATTGTAAAAGTGCATAGGCGTGTGTGTGTGGAGATGGGGGATTTCCTTTTCTGAAATAAATTTATTTGTTGCCAGACATGGTGTGTCCAAGTGCACTGGACAGCACATTCATTTTTACGGCAAAAGTTATGTCATCCACTAAAGATACAGTGCTATGGAAAAGTATTTGCCCCATCCTGATTTTTTATGTTTTTTGTGTAATTTTCATTCTAAATTATTTTTGATCTTCAAATTAGATTGAGTAAACACAATATACAGTTATATTACTGCCTGTTTCATTTCCTATCACACATCTCAATCGGATTCATGTCAGGACTTTGACTAGACCACTCCAAAACTTTAATTTTGCTTCTTTAGAGCCATTCAGAGGTGGAATTACTCCTGTGCTTTGGATCATTGTCTTGCTGCATAATCCAACTGCTTCAACTCACGGACTGTTGACCAGATTTTCTGGTTGAGATCAGAATTCATGTTTCCCTCAATTATTGCAAGTCGCACTCTTCCTGAAGCAGCAAAGCATCCCCACACCATCACGCTACCACCACCATGCTTGATCATAGGAATGATTATTGTGTAATCTGTGCTTGATATATATGTCAGTTGTATTAGGATCCCTGTCTTCCACTTTCGACTCATCAGTCCACAGAACATTATCCCAAAAGGTCTGTGGATCGTCAAGGTATGTTTTGGAGCCTTAATGGTCTTCTGGGTTAGCAGTGGTTTTCCCCTTGCCACTCTTCCATGGATGGCATTTTTGACCAGTTTCTTTCTGATAGTGGAGTCATGAACAGTGTCATTTATTGATGCAAGAGAGTCCTGCAGTTCCTTGGATATTGTCCTTGGCTTTTTTTGTTACTTCCTGGATGAATCATTGCTGTGCTCATGGAGGAATTTTGGAAGGTCGGCCACTTCTGGGACAGTTTACTACTGTGCCAAGTTTCTCACTGTGGTTCTTTGGAGTCCCAGAACCTTTGAAATAGCTTTGTAACCTTTCCCAGACTGATGTATTTCAATTACCTTTTTCTTCAATATTTCTGGAATTTCTTTTGACCTTGGCATAGTGTGCTACTGGGTGAGACCTTTTGGCCAACTTCATGCTGCTGAAAATGTTCTATTAATGTGTTGATTTGATTGAACAGGGCTGGCAGTAATCAGGCCTGGGTGTGTCTAGTCCAGCTGAACCCCATTATGAATTCAGTTTCATAGATTTGGGGATTTAGTAACTAAGAGCAAATACTTTTTCACAGAGGCCCAGCTGTTATTGGATAACTTGTTATGCTTCATTAATAAATAACATTATCATTTAAAACTGTTTAACTATTTTATGTTTACTCAGATTGCCCTTGATTTATGATAGATTTTGTTTGAATTTCTTAAACAATTTAGTATGAGATATACACAAAATTAGAAGAAATCTGGATTGGGGCAAATACATTTCCACAACACTGTACAATCTACCCGCCGGTAGGGGTCTCCTCTGCAGGCGGACGGTAGGGAGCCCCTCCTCCCCTGGCAGTTGTTCCTTCGCTTTCAGGTGGCCGGGATCCTCAGTCCCCTGGCGGATGGCTGCGGCTGCTCCTTTGGGGTGGATGGTAGTGGTGAAGACTCTATTACAGTGCATCCCTCCTCTTTTCCGGGCTTCAGCACCAATGTAATGGGGTAAAAGGGAAAGGAGAAGCAAAAAGACATATAACACACACGGATACAGGGCAGCTGCCTGTAGCTCTCTCTCTCCCGAACTGCCGCCTCCGGCCGCCTTTTTTCCTCTCGTGGGCTTGATTAGTCTAATTAGGGGCTGGGCATGCGTCATCATGGCATGCTCCTTTCCACAGTGATTATCACACTGAAATCATGTTAACACGATTGTTTACGTCTTGAGGCTATACTTTTGAGAAAATTTGTTTTTAACATTCAAAAATTGGCTCCATTCACTTACAATGAAAGTGCCTTATGTAACCCAGATTTTTTCTTTTCTAAAGAAAAGGAGGGTCACGTACATGTATTTCTGTGGTTATCAATATTATGCCACAAATGCTGCCGATTTAACTTGTATTGAACCAGGAACATGAAAAATTCCCTGTTTTGAGTTGGTTCTCTTCAATGAATTGGTCAAATCATATAGCAAAACTGCCTTATTTTATCCTGACTCAGTCGGACAGTTCTAGAGGTCAGATCTGCGAGTTTCTTGGCTGTTAGTGTTAAGTATATTAGACTCAAACTTGAAACCATACAGTAAGATCATGCATCATCTACTGAGAGACATGAAATACCAACCAACACATGACCAATCTGTGTGTGTGTGTGTGTGGGAGAGAGAGAGAGAGAAAGATCAGGTGATGATCCTTAACTCATAAACCTGCTCATTCTGAGGTCACAGGGCATTCACCTGATGCCCTCCAGACAGACAGCATGTTGGGAAAACATGGGCATCAAAATCAGCCAACCTCACCAATTACAAACATCAGTCTGACATACACTTTACCTCCACACACACATAGTTCAGTCCATTTTTAACTGGTCTGGTATTTATTATTATTGTTTTTATTGTTGCTTGTTTCATTGTAGGCAAGGAGAAAATCTTAAAGCTAAAAAATATGAAGTAAATAATAATAGTGATGCTTGCTCTTTCAAACACCATTATAAAGACAAGACTTTTAATAGAACAGACAAAGCTTATCAGAATTTGAGCGTGTTGACAGGCGGTCAGCTTATAATACATTAGTCTTGTTTATAAAGTGAATTTTTTATCTCTCTCTGCCTTTGAGACAGATATGACTTTTACATGGTTTATTCAAATAAAAAACATCCAAGAATCTGTGTATAAACTGGTTCATAGGACGCGACTGCCATTCCGCCCCCACAATGTTTCTCTCCCACTCATTCTTCCAGAGCATTCTCTTTAAAATTTACAGTCCTCATAAACATAGAAAGGTCAGATATTCCCCAAAATGCCATTAACCTATAGACTTGACTCTTAACCCCTGAATTACTGTGGAATGTTGTTGTATCCATACAGACAGTGTGCTGCAGAGTTATGGGATTATAGAATATGCAATTGAATGGAGTATTTTTATTGGTTTGTTTAGCAGTCTGAGCTGTGGAAAGAATTTTTCGAGGGAAACAATCACTCGTAAGTGTGATGGAATATAAACAAATCATAGAACGGTTGCCATGCCTTACAACTGTAAATGCTTGAATGTTCAGGCCCTGCTGGCAAACTGTCATCAGTTACACCCACTAGGATGTACTCTGGTTGAGCGACGCTTTATTTACCACAGGTTTTTGGATGGCAGGCTATGTTTCCTGCAGGTGTAAGATTTATTTCCATGTAGTAATATATGAAGTTTGAGACTTAAGACTGACAAGAAAAAGACAAGAATAGCAAACATGTGGATTAGCCGGTGTAACGTAGTTCAAGGGAAAGGAGGAGGCGAGAACCGGCTTGACAATATAAATAATATTTTAATAGTAAACTTAAAAGACAAAAGGACAAACACACACGACGGACATGTCCGTAAATGATCCCTCTCGTCGCACCACCGTCTGCCATCAGCCTTTATCCCTCTCGGAGGCTTGATTAGCCTGATACGGGACCGGGTGTGTAGCTTCACGACCCGGCCCCGGCCCTGCCAGAGCTGGCTATGAATGTGTCGAATCCAGAATTCAGATCTGTTGAACCATGAGAGCTGTGCTTATCCTACACTCTAAAAATGGGTGAAAAATAAAAATAATGTACCCTTTTCATAGACTGTGAACACTTTTCCACCTCAATCCAGTTTTTGTATATTTAGTGGAACTTTATAACATTCTTTGTGTTGCATTACCCTGGCATTACTTTAAAAACAATAGCAGAGCACTGCTGTGGGGAGGTTTCTAATACAGCTGCTGAGGGATTGACAATAAATGTCCCATCTTCTCTCTTCTGACTGCTGTTTGTAACGACAGGCAACAGGAGAGGATCTATGTGCAGCTTTTTATTAAATTCAAAAACAAGCAAACTTGGGACAACAAAAACCACTAGGCGCAAAACAAAACAAAACATGAAGTAACTAACATTGGACACAGGGAAACCAAGGACTTAAATACATAAAGGAACTAACTAGGGAATGAGGAACACCTGGGTAAACAATCAAGGAATGAGAACTAATCAGGGGAAAACCAATCATAAAATAAAACTACAAAAGGACTACAAGAAACAAACAGGAACTAAACTTCAACATAAAAGCACAAAATCAAAAGACAACAGCGAACATGACAGAGCCCCCGCTTTAAGGAGTGGATTCCAGACGCTACCCCCAAACCCCCACACACACACACACACACACACACACACACACACACACACACACACACCAAATTGTTCAAGGGGGCACAAGGGGCAAACAGGCAGTCCGAGGGGGCACAAGGGGAGCAGAGGAGCAAGGTAGGGATAGGGAATCTGGGAAGTGGTCGTAGGACAAGGACCGGGTCAGGAGGCCGTGGAGGAGGCCACGGGACAGGGATCGGGTCAGGAGGCCGGGGAGGAGGCCACAGGGCAGAGACAGAAGGCCTGGAAGGAGGCCACAGAACAGGGAGAGGCTCAGGAGGCGGAGCCAGGGTAGGCGGAGCAATAGGAGGTGGAGCTGTGGAAGGCTCGAGGGGCGGAGCCATCAGAGGCGGAGCTGTGGAGGACTTCTGGGGCAGAGCCAAGGAAAGCAGAGCCGTGGAGGACTTCAGGGGCAGAGCCATAGAAGGCGGAGCCGTGGAGGGCTCAAGGGGCGGGGCCGAGGGAGGCAGAGCCATGGAGGACTTCAAGGGTGAAGCCGTGGAGGACTTCAAGGGCAGAATCGTGGAAGGCTCTGGTGTCGTAGGAGGCTCTGGTGACATGGGAGGCTCGGGAGGCGGTTCCGTAGAAGGTGGAGTCTTGGAGGGCTCTGGTGACGTGGAAGGCCTGGAAGGCGGAGCTATAGGTGGCGGAGCCATAGGAGGCGGAGCGGACTTCAGAGACGGAGCCATGGTAGGCTCCAGGGGTGGAGCCGCAGAGGGCACTGGAGGCGAGGAAGGCTCCGGAGTAGAAGGCTCTTGAGGGATGGAAGGCTCCGGAGGAGAGGAAGGCCCAGGAGGCGGAGCACTGGGAAGCTCGGGAGGCGGAGCACTGGGATACTTTCTTCTCCTCCTCCGGACGATCGAGGCTACAGGCGCTGGCTCTGGGACGGTCGAGGCTACAGGCGCTGGCTCTGGGACGGTCGAGGCTTCCAGCTCGTTGGCCGTGGCAGGCGTGGGCTCGTTGGCCGTGGCGGGCGTGGGCTCGTTGGCCGTGGCGGGCGTGGGCTCGTTGGCCGTGGCGGGCTCGTTGGAAGTACCCACAGGAGCAAACGTCTCCAAAACCAAATTCACATACCTCTCCCACGTGTAATCACCAGTCTCTGGCAACTCGATCCATCCATGGGCCAGGAGACCAAGCTGGAAAATAGACTTGAGATGCCCATCAGAAAAACTAGTGCATCGGGCAATGATGCTAAACAGACATGAGTATTCCGTTAAAGGGAGGTTCGCTCGGCTCAGCTGAAGGAAAATTGCTGCTTGAGTCATGTTTGTGGTTAGTTATTCTGTAACGACAGGCAACGGGAGAGGATCTATGTGCAGCTTTTTATTAAAGTCAAAAACAAGCAAACTTGGGACAACAAAAACCACGGAGAACTAGGCACAAAACAAAACATGAAATAACTAACACTGGACACAGGGAAACCAAGGACTTAAATACATAAAGGAACTAACAAGGGAATGAGGAACACCTGGGTAAACAATCAAGGAACCAGAACTAATCAGGGGAAAACCAATCATAAAATAAAACTACAAAAGGACTACAAGAAACAAACAGGAACTAAACTAAACTTCAACATAAAAGCACAAAAACAAAAGACAACAGAGAACATGACAGTTATCCATCTCTCTCTCTCTCTCTCTCTCTATGTTTTGGGAAGTCATGGAAATGTGATTGTTCTTCTGCCATTGTAGCAACTTGGAATGCAAAAATAACATTTGCTATTGTTTCCCATATACCTCTCTAGAGGTTTAAAGTAATATCCCCGGCTCAATTCTAGATAAGCACAATCAACAGCATTTGTGGCATTATGTTTATTACCACAAAAATGTATTTTTACTTCCCCTCCTTTTAAAAAAAAAAAGGCACTTACAATGGAAGTGAATGGGGTCAATCTGTATTCTCTATGTTAAAATACTCACTGTTTCAATAGTCACGAGATGTAAACAATATGTATGTTAACATGATTTTAGTGTGATAAAATCGATTGCATTTCTCTTTAAAGTTGACAACATAACACCAAAAATCCTTTAATCCAGCAAAAACGTTAATTTATACAACTTTACTGCTCAAATAATATACAAGTTTTAACAGAAGAATTAATATGTGGTTTTTCATATTAATAATAATAAGTGGTTTTATAAAATTAAAAGCATCACATTTCTGCTTTTAAACCCTCAAAAACGTCCATTGTAAGTGCTTCACTGTAACCCTGATATTTGCCTCTTTTTATTTTTAGAAAAGGGAAAAATTATATTTTTTGAGGTAATCAACATTTATGTAATCACAAATGCTGTCAACTGAGCTAAACTTTTACTGAACCCAGAATATTCCTGTAAACTTTTATAGTTCCCCGCTCCAAACCCAGAAATGTGAAATGGATTCAATCCATAATGGTTCTTTGGATCAATAATGGTTCTTGGAGCACCTTGTGCCACCTTTTTAAGACTCAAACATACTCTACGCATGTACGTGAACGCAGACACACCTTGCTACGCAAGCTCGATTTCATGCGTTGTTGCATTGTGAAACGTGTCAGTGCTCAATTAATAAAACACCGCAAGTATGTGCTGTATTCTCAGCATTGCCACAAGGGGCGCTAGAGTAGATTTTCTTCTTTCAATCAACAACTGCCATGGCGGACTCGGGTAAATACATTTTAGTTAAATCTTTTCAAAAAATATATATGCAACTTTTTGTCCCCAGTATATTCAAATGAACTATTCTCCGTGTCTCTCCCCACTCCTCAACTATCGACTCATCTACCACATCCAGGCTGCATTCGAAAACATAGGCAGCTGACTTGCTGCCTAATCAGTTAATGACTTAACTGACAGCTGTTTTAGAGGAATGTAACTCTTAAGGAAACTGGTCTCCAAAGAGTTTGAAAAACGCCTGTTTTTCATCCTGCCTCTGTATATAGCCTCCGAAGGCAGCAATGTCCTGGTTTCAGACTCAGCACTGGTTTCGTGGTCACGCCTAAAAAATCTATTGCCCTCTTGTGGTCTGAGGTTTGTAACTGCCAGAGCAGCACATAATGTATGTACAACGGGACCAAGCATTGGCCAAGCACTCGCATCTGCATTTGCGTATTTGCGTGAAGTGTGTTTCATCATCAAACTCAACTGAGAAACCAAATATTTCCTGGGGCCTGGGTAGCTCAGCGAGTATTGACACAGACTACCACCCCTGGAGTCCCGAGTTCGAATCCAGGGTGTGCTGAGTGACTCCAGCCAGGTCTCCTAAGCAACCAAATTGGCCCGGTTGCTAGGGAGGGTAGAGTCGCATGGGGTAACCTCCTCGTGGTCGCGATTAGCGGTTCTTGCTCTCAGTGGGGCACATGGTAAATTGTGCGTTGATTGCAGAGAATAGCATGAGCCTCCACATGCTGTGAGTCTCAGCGGTTTCATGCACACATGATAAGATGCGCCGATTGACTATCTCAAAAGTGAAGAACTTGTCCTCCCCCACCCATAACAGTGCCACCACAAGGACCTAGTAAGTAGTAGTGGGAATTGGGCATGCCAAATTGGGGAGAAAAGGAAAAAAAGAAGAAAAAAAAAAAGAATTGGTCGTCCTCCTATGGTGATTCGCCATAGATTGGTGGTTACTGCCCTGGTACTTTGGGACTCATATAGGAAAATTTTATTTCAGCAGAGACTTTATAAATGAAATAATAAAAAAAAAAATGCTTTGTTTTTTGGCACAAATGATTTTCTGAGAATGACCCAGTGGTGTGTTTTCAGGGTGTGTTTTTGTATGTTGGACATTAAAAGAGTTAGGAAACACAGGAAAAGCTCATTATGATGTCATGGAGAGTGCTTCAGAGATTCACCCTAAATGGCTCCCTGAGCTCTAGACATTTTGTGCAGCAGTTTGATAAGTTAATTGGAAGCAATGTCTGGTTTTAGCACTCTGACCTCAACAGCTAATTATTCCGGCGAAATGTTCTGCCTGTAGGGCATTCACTACATTGCCATGCAGGCAATATTCTGGTTTGATGGTATTACAGCCAATGAAACAGGAAGCAATTTAGCAAAGATAATGTTTTAAGATTGTGAGATTACATCTAATTAGGGTAAACATAAAGAGATAACCAGCAGAAGACACAACAAGTTTAAGATTTGTAAGTCGTAATGTTTTGTTTATTACGCAGAAAAAATGGTTTACGTGCTTTCTATGGGATATCAATTCAAAGTTAGAAAATAGTTGCAGGAAATGTCGCATTTTGTACAAAGACTACAAACCGGCTCCATGAACACCATCACTCATGATGACGCCATTAAAGTTAATAAATTAAGCCACAAATTAAGGCTCTGTGAGGACTTTCGGTTGACTTCTGTTGTGTTTATACTGAGCCTAATGATATTTTCTGGATGCAGCATCATTCAAAATCAGCAGTTTTCAGTTACAGATGCCATTTGAGCCATTGTGTTCACTATTCACAATCAGCAATGATTCATTTAATCCAAGAGTGAAAGTGTCCAATAACAAGACAGTGACTGAGATTAAGTGAGTAGTATTCAGCTGGTCATGTGATTCTAAAATGGCCGCACCCATGAGGGCGCCCCTGCCCCTTGTAGAATAAAATAGCTTTTATAAGGTTACTGATATGACTAGAGTCCTCATCTCATTTGAGTGCTCATGATTTTATAAATGTTTCAAAATTACAGATCATTTCTTTAGGAGTAAAACCTTTTTAATTCTAAGTATGTATATATATATATTGTCACCATACTAAAAAGGAACTCTAAAGGAACACTAAACGTTTAAGTTCGGGGTTTACCTTTCGTACCATCTATAGCACATATGTAGGACACAGAGGGGCAAGTTGTCACATGGGGAAGTTCTCTAAACAGCATCTCAGTAAAAAAAAAAGCATTTAGAGTCAAAAGTCCAATTTTTGTTCTCTCTCTAGCAGTGGTTTTGTATGTGTATTTCAAACACCTTGTTCAAAACTATTTTAAATGATTACATATTTTGTGAATTTCATCCCCTAAATCAATAAATCCAAAATCATTCTATTTTTGTAACAGCTCTTATGTAAACAATAGAACATAATAAAAACACTAAGATTAAACTATTTCAACTATATTAATTAAATTAATTCATTACAATGCTTTAGGAAATATTTTTGTATTTTAGCATTTTTTTTTTTTATGTATTTCTCTCATGTTGCCCTTTGTTTCAATACACACGCACATCTAGTTAAAAACAATACTTTACAAATAATCAGGAAACAAATAATCACAAATGTTTATCGGATGGCATAAACAATTACAATAGCCAATGCAAGGTACAGTAAATGTCTCTTTCTCCCCTTCTGTAATGGCAACATTCTGATCTAGATGAATCTCAAAGGGTTCAGTTCTGGGATACACTGCCCTCTTGTGAATATCTGGAGCATTATGGCAAAAATACCTTATATGTGTGTATGAGCAGATCTGCATATTTGGTCTTTAAAAGTGATCTTAACAGTTATGTCATTCATTTTAATTAGGATGCATGTTTTTGTCTTTAGGTTATATATACAGTGTGCTATATTTACAGATAGTTCAGATTCAGAATAACCATGAAACTGCATGTTTTGCATCATCAATATGCCATCGGTTCATCTTATCTCAGGCATGGTATGTCAAAACTTTATATACCATATAAACAGTAAGTAATGATAGCAAACAGATGGCAGTCTTACACAAACCTCACAAGTGGCTGTAAATATATTTCATATGCTCGATAGTAGTCTTGAACCTTTGCTTCTACAGAAACATTATGGCTCTGATTGCAATTAATTGCAATACATTTCTAATAAAAAAAATCTACTGTATTATGTATATCATATGTATTTTTTCTGTACAATGTCATTATAAGAAACAAATTATCATACATATTTTATTTCCATTAATATTATTAATATATTTTATTCCCATTATACTAATAATGTTCATAAGTTTATTTGAGGGTTACAGGACTTGTGTGTGTGTGACATTCCATTCTAAAGAACCCTGTGAATGGAATGTGACTGAATTTTATCTCCAAATAAGACTAGTACAGTATCGCTCTGAACAGACAGTAGGTGATTAAATGTGTGTGTCCATTAAAGCTCAAGGTTGTGAGAAAAAAAAGCACATGAACCGAGACAAAATATTCCTTCTCCGAGTAGACAGAGGTATTCTGAGGGAGAACAAAATGTACAGGGTCCACAATAAAAATGAATGGAGTATTATTTAAGGCATTTTTTGACCCAAACTGGCAAAATTGACAAAATTGCAGGTCACTAAAAGTGTCTGATTTGAGGATCTCAAAGATCTCCCTGAACAATGTTCTGACAAGAGGTCTGTGAGATAGGATAGCGCCAGATCATTGAGCGTATCAAAGACCATTAACAGAACTTTAAATTCAATTCTATTGCGTACCAGCAGTCATTGTAGTGATATTAACGTAGGTGTGATATGTTCGTATTTCTTAACTCCAGTTAGGATTCTGTCTGCTGCATTTTGCACCATTTGGAGCCTAAAAAGGGAAGCTTGACTAATACCTGTATAAAGTGAGTTACAATAATCAAGGATTAATTCTTAAAAGACAGGAAGGTCTTCACCTTTGCCAGCGATCTTAAATGGAAAAAGCTGGATTTGACCACAGAGCTGACTTGTTTGTCAATTTCAGGGCACTATACATATCCACGGTTTTACATATTGAGATAGAGGCCCAAAATCAATGTTAGATGTTTTTTGGGTCTCAGAGGGGCCAAATACTATCACCTCAGTCTTACATTCATTTAAGTTTAGAAAGTGTAAAGACAGCCTGGCCTTTAGATCAGATAGACAGGCTAGGAAACACTTTCCTAGCCTGTCTATCTGATCTAAGTAGTTTGTGTTTTGTTTTAGCGGAAGATAGATTTGAGTATCGTCCACATAACAGTGGAATAAAATGTCATATTTCTTAAAAACCGTGCCTAATGGGAGCATGTAAAGTGAAAATAGAATTGGGGCCAGGATGGAGCCCTGTGGAACTCCACAAGTAAGTGGGGCTACACTAGATGAGAATTCACCAATATTCACTGAGAATCTTCTGTTTTTAAAATAGGACTGGAACCACTTCAAATCATTCCCTTGGATGCCTACACAATGTTCTAAATGAGAGAGCAGAACGATGTGATCAATTGTGTCAAAGGCAGCAAAAGGTGTTCAGCATGCTGGTTTTAGGAATACGGTCACTAGTTTGTTTCTGGTCCAAGCCGAGGTGGTCTACCAGGCCAATTTGAGCCCCACTTGACCAGTTTGGACCAGCTAGAAACCATGTAATATCACCTTCCGATATAAGCTAGTTTTAGTGCAAACCAAAAGTTCATTGCACACCAAAAATAAACAAAACAAAACAAAACTGAAAGCAGAACAGCCAGCAGAAACAAACAAACAAACAACCAACCAAAAAAGTTAATCTTGCTCAAAGATCAAATGAGCAAGATGAAAGACTCTTGTAATTCCACATTTAGAGATGAAGCTCACATAGTTCCATAGATCTAAAGATATTTATAGAATAAAAAAATTAGCTAGTTTACTTGCAATTTCAGACATAATCTAAGAGATAACAGTCGTGTTTGGCAATCTCTGTTTCCTATGTTCACAACCCTTCACAAAAATGTGCCTGTCCAGCATGTGGTTTCCTGTAGAAACAGGAAAAAGCTACAGTGTGTGTGTGCGTGTTTTATCTTAATCAGTGAGCAGTCAAAGCTTCACAGAGACATGGACAAGCACCACAAATTTACATTTACATTTATGCATTTGGCAGACACTTTTATCCAAAGTGACTTGCATTGCACTTATTACAGAGACAATCCCCCCGGAGCAACCTGGAGTTAAGTGCCATGCTCAAGGACACAGTGGTGATGGCTGTGGGGATTTAACCAACATCCTTCTGCTTAACAGTTTAGTGCTTTAGCCCACTACTCAAATGTTGTGGATTTCACCTAGCTCATTTGTGGAGCTGGGTGAAATGCACAACACTAGCTTTTTGGCGGATCACGTCTGCAGTTTATTAGAAACAGGGCAGGAAACTCACTCACACCCCCAGATCAGTGGTCTCTCGGCTGACTCTCTCTAGTCACAGGCCATTCTGTGAGAGGACGTGACTGGTCGATTAGGAGTGACATCACTTACAGGCTAAACTCAAATGAATGATTACAAACAAAGAAACACATTTTTCTGTTTTACATAAGAAAATAAATATAATCTGCACAGAGTAAATAAAAAATATATAACTAATGAAATAATATTTTTTAATTTAATAATTTTATCAAACAATCTCTATAATTTCACCAATTCAATGATAAAACAACAACTAAAAGTTTGCTGGAATGATTATATAAATGTGCACTTTTTCTACTTGGAGAAACGGAAAACAGTGCATACAGAAGATAGAGAAGAGGGGTATAACAGACAGGAAATTATGTAATGAACTGATGACAGGCTTTTGAGCACAAGCCTAAACCAACCTACTCCAAAGGTTCTCAAACATAAAGATGAATATGTTTGGCCTGCTTCTCTTACCAAACTTTATCCATTTTATTGTGTACTATAACCAGGCAATACATACTGTATCTCTGTGCAATAGAGTGTGTGTGTGTGTAGGCGGGGTATAATTATAAGGGCCGTAGCTGTCATAGACATTGAGGTTTTTCCAGTGGCTGATACTTAAACAATTATACCTTGTATCTATCTATCTGTCTGTCTGCCCGTCCATACGTCCATCTGTATATTTACTGTTTGTCTTTTTATCCAACTTTGTATCTGTACATGTTTCTATCTCTTGATTCTATAATTATCTCTCTATCTGTCTCTCTATGTTCAATATTTCTTAAATATCCCCTTGTGGTTCTTAAGAAATCATCTGAAATGTCCACACAATGTGCTAAAATGTCACCGGTGTCAAAGATTTCAATGCAACTGCCTTGAATGTTCTGTCTTAAACACTTATTAATAAAAAACTTTTACACATTCTAAAGATTGTAAATTGTATGCATAACTTGCACTTTAATGGACTTAATGATGAATACTTGGACTCCTCTGATGTTTTAGTACTGTGGGTGGAATTTTCAGACGGCCCCTTACAAGCGCTAGTTTATGTAAGCACATTTTTAGCATAATTCTCCAGCTACAACAAGCATTGACCATTTTAGTTCAATGTTTAATGCCTGTATGATATAGTAATATATTATTTAACCTAGTTGTACTAATGATATCATAAAATTGTCAGCTCCAGAGAGTGCGGGTAGGAGAAACCGAATGTAAGTGTAAGTCAAGTTACTTTCATTGCACAATTTCCCAAGTTATTATCACAAAACCCGATCTGGATCTGATTTTCTAACTTATTGACTGCACCTTATCCCAACTCGTTAGAGATCGCTCTTATTTGGCAAACATTCATTATACAATTTCTTTTTTGTATGTGTATTTGTCGGGTTTTCATTTCTGGAACAATACAATACACACTTATGTTATTTATATTGAGGAATTTTTTCCACTTTTGATAATTTAAGATTTTGGACTGTACAATTCAGAAGACAAATGTAGTGCAAGAAGTTTGGCAAAACAAACAATGAAGTGACTCTGAAGAAATAGCAGCTAATATTATACAGGGCCACACTGCACCTGCAATGGCAAAATTATTATGAACACACTTAAAAACATAAAATTGGAACCCCACAAAAATCCACATAAATCCCTTACCTTCAGTGAGAAGAGCTCTTATACACCAAGTTCACCACATCAACGCACTCCAACCTAATAATATATTATACTATATTATAATAATATATTATATAATATAATATATTATATAATATACTTTTGGGTTCACTCTCAAGAATGAAGCCAAACGTGCAGCTAACAGAGACAGAGGGAGAGAGAGAACAAGCTTTATCGTTGATCTTGCTGTTTCTCTTGCAAATGAAATGCAATAGAAGTACTAAATAGTTTACAGGGAAGATAAAACACACAACTTCTTCTTTATGAACACCATTTATCGATTAAATACTTAACGAGAAGCACCGATAACAAGGGAGAGGCACACATGCCCAATAACGGAGAATTGATCTTAATATTAGCAATTCTTTAATAAGAGGCACACACCAAGTGCACACAATAAGGAATGGGCAGACACTGACAGACATAATAACAATAAAAAAACAAACACTTATATTTATGACACATGCAAACTTTTTAAACTCATAATTGAGATTTTACAAATTCACTTGTTACATTGGATAATTTAAAACGAACTAGTGAATTTAAAAATGTGCTTAAAATATCTTAAGGAAAATGGTGACCGTTTACAAGACCTGTACATGCTGTTTATAGACTACTGATTAAATTCTAACCTAAAATCTTGATGTAGGCTATTGTTAATTTTACCCAAGAATTTTACTGCATTAGTCATTCTAAAGAACTGCAAGGCAACGTGGCTTAAAGTTTGTGGGTAAAACCAGAATGTTAGAGTGCAATGACTAATTAAAACATTAGTCATGAGCCTGTTTGTTTATATATTTTTAAATTATTATTATTATTTCTTTGTTTTATTTTTTACTCAAATTTGGTGAATCTTTGGATGTCTAAAAAATTGTGTCCCCACAAATATTAAAACAGCATATGATGACTGCGCCCCCCAGTCAGAATGGTCAACAATTGCCCATGCTTTCTTCCTGTTTGTCTATTTCGATCCTCTGTTTATCTATCTGTCTGTCTAGGATATCTGTCTGTTTTTCCCTCCGTACTATCTGACTATCTACTGCATCTATCGCTTTCTTTCCCATGGGCAATGCTATGGAGCCAGAAATGCGACAAAACAATTTGAATTAGAATTGTGTAAATTTGAATTATAGACTTTTGAATTTGAATTATAAGTGTGATTTTGCCAAATTAAATATTACGTTGTATTTTAAATAGATTTGAATTAGAATTTTTTTAAACACCAATCCTGGAAATTTCATATTTAACCAAATTGAATAGTTTTTTTATGGCACAATTTTATAAATATGTATTTTCAAACAGTGGCATAATGACTAAACATCAGTATGGATGTGCACGTGTGACTGTTTTTGTAACGTTTGTTGGAGTTCGGTGTGTAAATTAACCATTAAATGCCTAACAATAAGCCTACAATTTGCATGAAATTAATCGTATAATGTAATCATGCCTGCTAAATCACACACATCTGAATGATCATTCGTGATGTTCATGTCTTGAGCTCAAAACACACTTACAAACACCAACAAGTGTTTGAAATAACATCCGACTTGGATCTGATGTGGATTCCGATCACAAAATGAAGTAGAGTTACATGAATTATTGAGATATATGTAATGCTTAATCTTACGCATACTAATCACTTTCATACTAAAAATACTTTATACTAAAACAAAAAACAGAGACTGCTCAGACAAATGTCTCATGTGCTGAGAATGTGCTAACGTGCTAACCATAAAAATATAAATCATACAATTTTAAGAACCACTTCATGGTCAGAATGGCGAACTTTTGAATCGCGCTCACCAGGGTGGGAAATTAACTTTTTTGTCCACCAGCCACAGTGGCTGGTGGATGCCCAATTTTACCAGCCACTTATATTTTTTACCAGCCACTTTTTCCGGAATTCAAATTGCAAGAAAGAAATTGCTTCAATACGTTTTTTTTTTTATTATTATTAATACATTTTATTAATATAGGTAAATACAAAGGCCTACATGTTTCATGAACAAAACAAATAATTTTGACTCATCTCTCAGTAACATAGCATTAAAGTGTCACTTTAGTCTTCTTCAGTGTCACTTTAATCTTCTTCAGAGTCATCATCATCTTCCTCCTCAGACGTCTCCTCGTCTTCAAGTTGAGTCTTTCCCTTCTTGGCTTCTCTTTCCATGAAATCTGGCCTCCTCGCTCTGACGCTGGCCTGATGCCACAGCTGTATGGCTGAGTCAGGATCAAAGTCTTCAATTTCAGGGCTGGACAGCTGCATCAATGCGCCACTTGTTAGAAAAGTACCTTTTCGTTTTCTTTACTTCGCCCTCAGTTTGTAGTTGTTCATTTATAACTGCTGACTCCGCTGCGGACCTCCTAACATCGGGAATATGTCGCCACATTTTAAAAAATAATTTCCCTTTCTTCTGCACCAGCTCAGCTCAGCTATGTATATACACACTTTAAAAAAAATTTATTCTCAGCTTAGCTATGTGTATAAGTTATACAGTATAACGGTATCTTCGCGCTGAAAACCAATCAAAAGAGTTACTCGAAAAAAGTGTATTATTGTTACTTAGCAACCGCATTCTTTGACAAAGGCTGTCCAATCCGTACAATGAAATCACTCGCAGCTTGTTTATTGGTTACTACTTAATACATTCAATGTTAAGTCAACGTAAAGACGCGTTTACGCGCGTCTGGTGGTCCTGTCCTGGTCCCTCGGTGGATGCGAATTTTTGCAAACTGTATTCGCTTTTGGTGCGAACGCAGCATTATTATAATCCACCCGCCACTGTGGCTGGTATACACGGCAAAGTGACCCGCCACATTGAAAAAGTACCCGCCCTCGGCGGGTGGCGGGTGCTAATTTCCCACCCTGGCGCTCACGCCAGAGAATTATTGCACCTCGAACTGTAATTGGCCAAAATGCTCCATTCGACTTTACCGAGACCCTCTACTCTTCCCTGCGGAACACGGAAGCTTGACCTCTGACCCACTTTCTGTAGATCTGAATTTCTGCGGTTTGAATTTTAGAATATTGAATTTGATGTTCTGAATTTCTTCTTCATGTTGAAAACTTGAAGCTGTATTTTTTCAAATGGAATATTTACGGTGTAGGAATTCAGAACCAAAAATTTGTTATTATTTATAAAATTGTGCCATAAAAAAAAAAACAAAAAAAATATATTTGGTTAAATATGAAATGTCCAGGATTGGAGTTTTAAAAAATTATAATTTAAACCTATTTAAAATACAACGAAATATTTCATTTGGAAAAATCCTACTTATAATTCAAATTCAAAAGTATATCATTCAAATTTACACAATTCAAATTCAAATTGTTTTGTCGCATTTCTGGCTCCATACAATGAGGGGTAGTCAGACTCGGTCTTGCAGCCATATGAGACTTGAAGTATAGCCGTGATGTCACCACATTGCAACGCACATCCTCTCACGAGCGCATCAGCGTACAGAAGAAACAGTGAACTTCGTCTATCGTGACATTCTGAATTTGGGCGCTTTGACGTCGTACTGAAATTCTTTGTTTTCTTAGAGTTGGAAACGCTACTCATGGGGGTTCAAACGATCTTTCTTTCAATTGTAGTTGCGCATACATGCACTGGGGTGTTGTTTAACGGTAAGTAAACATAATATAGAAAATTATGTAATTATTTTCAAATTCCACGACTTTTATGTGTGTCTTTTGATGATTTGCATTAACGTAATACGAATTGGCTAAGTGAATGTAACATTTTTACAAGTCTGGTGTTTGCCGTAAACCGCTTAAATCTAACGTTCTTACGTACTGCTGTACTTTATCAACTATTATTACAATGCCTTATGTAGTGTTATATCAGTACAAATGTGCTTCTTGTCTTCACGCATTACTCGTGGAAAACAGAAACAATTTATGCTGGTTTTTTACATTTATTTTGATGATAGACAGATAAAGGCATGTCTATAAAAATTGTGTGTTAATTGTGGATAACAGGAACAGTGTATGCTGGTTTTGACATTTTTTTTTTTTGTTGGTAGACAGTTAAAGGCATGTCTTGAAAAACTGCATTCTGGTCAGCATTTGTGCTGTATAGCTAAAAGCAAAAAGTGTTTAAAAACTGTACTTGGTCTATTACGAGTCAGAACTATTAAAAAACAACACAATTTTAAGTATGGGAATAATGTAGTCAGTGAAAACTACATTTTAGTTTCTTCAAAGTAGCACCCTTTGTCAGCCCTGCATGCTCCTTTTTTTTTTTTTTTTTTTTTAAGGAATTATGTATAGTTTATATTGGTCTATGAAACTCATTTTAAGCATTTAATCATGAATAAGCATTTAGATCAGAAGGTTTTTAAGATCTTGACAAACATGCATTCAGTCAAGTGAATTAAGTGTTTCCAAACTTTTGACTCTCAATGTATTCTCGAATGATTCATGGGCTAAAACAGATGAAGATCTTTAAAGAGTTCCGGCTGCATACGGTCTGTAGATACTGTAGGCTACAGCCAGTATTCTTCCTACAAAGGAAATGTCCCTACAGTATATTTGCTTTGGCTGGGATTATTCAGCTTTATCTTTTTCAAGGCCTCGGATATGTTCGTTTTTCCTTCATTTGTCTGGTTGTTTTGTGAGAGCTTTGATTGATGTTTTTTTGGGGTTGCTGTATGGTTGGTTACAGGCAGTTCTGAACACAGTATCGCTGTTCCAGTACCTGATGAACCAACTCACAAAACGAATCCTCCAGATCAAGACGTGCCCGGACCAGGTATTTTATATTATCCAGAAATCTCCTCTCATTTTGATTCTCTGCCATTATTGCACAGATTTTAAATTGATTCTTCTGGGGTAAAAGAGACAAATATAATTTAAAAAATACCTTGCAGACACCGAAAGCAATCAAGTTCCTAATAGATAAGATTCCGCCATTATTCTCAACGGAAACAGCCTTGTGTTTGTCTTGGTTAGGACTAGTATATCAAGACCTTTAATTGTTGTGTTGTGTTTCGGTTTGTTTGGTTACAGCTGGACGCAGTTTCAATATTAAACAGGTCTATATAACCCAGACTGATGAGCCAATAGAATACATTGACCCAGATCTGGAGTTGCCCCCCTCCGACATAATTCCCAATAAGACCCGAACAGGTAAGTGTACAGTAAATAAGAAGCAATCGGTGTTACCTGAGCACTGCACATGCATGTAACAACACTAACTAGGATGCAGTATAATACAAGATTAAACCAGCCATTAGTGTCTTGCTTTGTATAACTTTTTATCTTTATTAAGGTCTCTTTGCTAATGTGTCTGGAAGCGTTATTACAACTTTCATTGATGATGTTTTGTTTTTCTTTGGTTTGTTTACAGGGCTATATACGAGATTTAAAATACCAAAAGTGTCTGTCTCTGATGACCATCATGTTTCACATCTGTGTAATAGCACTGAAATGGGTGCAGCGAAATGCAACCAGACTAAACCATCCTGGGAGATATTAATCATTTCGGATGAGGCTTTGGATTTCCTCAAAGGCCTGCTGGTCAGACGTGTCATGCCCTCTTTTTACATCCTCATCATCCTTATTAGTATACCCTTAAACACATTGGCCTTGGTGACATTCACCTGTAGGATTCGAGTAAAGAAACCAGCTGTGATCTACATGTCTCACCTGGCGTGTGCAGACCTACTCTTCACCCTGCTGCTGCCTCTGAAGATCCACTACCACCTGAATGCTTCAGATTGGGTGTTTGGCGAGGTGGCATGTCGTGTACTAAGTGCTGCTTACTACGGCTACATGTACTGCTCTATACTGTTGATGATGTGCATGAGTTTGGACAGGTTTGTGGCCGTGGTGATCCCTGTTGCCTCACTATCCTGGCGGAGAGTAAGGAATGCCAAATGCATATGTGTGCTTGTCTGGCTGCTGGCACTCAGCGGCACAGTGCCACTTCTCTCCATAAAGCAAACGTTTAAGATAAAAAATGTGGGAGTCACCTGCCACGATGCACTTTTCCATGATGACCCTACAGAGCAGCAGTATGTGTACCTGTTCTCCATCCTCTCTTGCCTCTACTTTATCTTGCCACTGGTTGCCACCTTGGCGAGCTACTCTACCATCATATATGTGCTCAATGCCAAGTCTGACCGCTTAAAAACATCATCATCCACAGACAACCGCAGGAGAGCTGTGATTATGGCTATCGCCGTGCTGACAGAATTTGTGGCATGCTTTGCACCAACCAATGGAATCCTGTTGTACCACTGTGTTCGTCTGGCCACCGGAAGTGGCAATGGGGAAGGGGATTCGTCATATGTAGCTTACATGTTGGCTGTGTGTGCGGGGAGCTCAAGTGTTTTCCTGGACCCTCTGCTTTACTACTACGGCTCGTCTCAGTGCAGACAGCAGATCAGCTCTGTGTTTTGGAGAAGAACGACAAAAAGAGCAACCACACTATCAAACACACAATCTCAGACAAAATCAACTTACCTGAACTGTGAGTACAGTCAGGCTCGCTTTAAGATGTGAATTGTTTAGAAAAAGAGCTAATCGTATAATTTCATAAATGATCAGCAAGCACAAATGTGTGTGGTCTTCAGTTGATTTTGGAAGTGTGGGTGTGTGAGGGGGAGAGAGAGAGAGAGAGTACGTGTGAAAAGTGACTGTTTTGTAATTCTGAAGGCCAAAAGTTTGACTAAGCTGTTATAAATGTAATGCATTACTTGCATGTAGATGCATTATAGTTTGTGGGTAGTTTTGCTGTAAGCTTTATGAGTTCACTCCACTGTATCTAACTGGCATTCTTAACCAGCAGATGGTATGACGTGTATGTATTCAATGTTTTTCTATATTTTTCACATTTACCCAGATTATTATATTTTACAAGATGCATATATTTATATCTAAAAAATGTGTCATTGAATTTATCTCTTAAAAACAGAGATGTCATGTAAAGGTCTTCTAGTCATGGATTTCTGTTGCAATATTTTGATATACTCTGATAAGTTTAGCATCCTCATTCCATATAAACATCTACAAGTTATATGTATTTAGTATTTAGTACTACTAAGCTACTGTATTTCAAACATTGGAAGTTGTGCAGTGTATTATGTGTGATACATGCTATATTAAATTGGTCATATTTTATTGCTTTTGTAGCAGTTTAATGATTTTGCTAAAGGTCACATATTATGTTAGTCAAGGTTTCTTGCACTCTACTCATTTACTTTTCCACAGTAATTTTCCACCCACAACCAATGACCTGTTTTTGCCGGTCGCTTATGTTTCATAACACTTAAATGTGGAACGTTATTTAAAAAAAACATTAAAGTAATAGTTCACCCCAAAATTATATTTTTTACAATTCCATCCCAGATGTGTATGACTTTTCTTCTTCTGATGAACACAAATGAAGATTTTAGAAGAATATTTCAGCTCTGTGGGTCCATACAATGCAAGTGAATGGGTACCAACATTTTTAAGCTCCTAAAAGCACATGAAGGCAACATAAAAGCAATCCATATGACTCCAGTGCTTAAATCCATATTTTCAGATGCGATATTATAAGTGTGGGTGAGAAACAGATTAATATTTAACATCAGGTTCACACATCCGGTGTGAGCGCCACGTTTTCGTTTCGGCACCCATATAAACGGATTACACTGTCCCCACTGCAAGCGTGTGTTGAGAGGTGACGCGTCTCAAAAGCATCCCAAAAGCGTCAGTGAATGGAAAGTTTTGGCAGAGAGCCTATTTTTGCCACGTGGCTCATGCTGAGCTCAGCAGATCTGGGTGCAGTACAACACCATAAACAGGAGATTATAGAAAAGACCGAACCTGTAATACTCTACAATTTATATGTCTTAATAAAGGAAATAATTAATAAACTGCTGGATCTTTTGCCATATAGGTGTACAGTATAGACACAACTTTAACAAATCACAACCGTGTGCTGATAAAGATGAAGTGCATGTGACTGCCTGCTGTTGTCCTTGAAGCAGCAATAACCTCCGCTTATTACGACCTTATTTAAGAATACATTTGGATAGTAGGATCCTATACCTTTACTTTCTATGCTGCTTTTTCTCGCAGAAGAGACGTGGCCGACTCGCTGAACCCAGCATAATTCGTTTTTTTATTATTAATCTCCCCTTTCACTTTCACATACTTCTTTTGTTTTTAGCGTTTCACATTCTTAGTGCATATCGCCACCTACTGGGCAGGGAGGAGAAGTATATATTTATAGTAAAAAAAGGACTTGAATAATGATGTGTTTCTCAACCACACCTATCAAATCGCTTCTGAATATATCGATTCGTCAAAAAATGTGTATGACAAAATGTTAAAGGTGCCATACTGCTAACAATTGATTATGTTAAAAAAAAATATACACCTGACTGAAGTACACAGGATAAAACATTTTCAATACATTCTCACGACTTTACAACGTACATGTTATATTGATTATTGAAAAATCAATCCTCTAGATGTCCACATTGCGAAACTACTGTACACTGGCAAACACTGCATCTAATACTGAAGAAATAAGATTTAGTGTTGACACTTTGCAGACATAACATCTGAAAGTTAAGAAGAATTTTCACTTTTCACTGACAGGATAGAAATATTTCAGTTCTCACCTAATAAACAGTATATTAGATGTCTTATCTCATATTGTTTTCATAACTCCTTAAAACTATATATGTGTGTGTGTGTGTGTGTGTGTGTGTGTGTGTGTGTGTGCACGTGTGCATTTGTGTGAAGTAAAAGTGTCTTACCTCAGAAAAACTCACCTCCGGTCACACTTGCTGCTATATCAAGATGTTCTACTTCCTCTTTCTGCAGTGACTAAAGAGGACAAAACTCGCCCCACAAATTCTCTTCAGCGGAAACAGTAAATGTACATTAACTGTATGGACTGGAAATTGCAATATTTCAGCCAGTATGACATTACAGTGCATTGTGAGAACTGCAGAAATAATCATCTAGATTCTAGTCTCAATTACAGAATCCTTTCTCATGGGCCCTATGGGTTGTATTACTTAATTGAGTCTGTAGGGTGTAGTGATGTCACACTCTGGTATTTCTATTCAGAAGAGAGCGCTCACTCAGAAGTGAGTATTAAATAAGGACACCGTAGAGCCTTGTCTATCTATTTAGAACCTCTAAAGTAATACATTTTCATAAAATTTTCACAAATAGATATAAAGCCAGTTGATCTGTGCTTATGGGGGTCAAGTACCTCAATTGGGGGCGATATAAGTACATCAATTTATCCATAAGATGTATGACTCGTATGCCTTTATATGCCTTGCTGATGTGATTTTACTTATAGGGATATTTCACCCAAAAACGAAAACCGAAGACTCAGTTTTCAGTTTGAACCAGTCTGGCCATTCTCTGTTGACCTTTCTCATCAACAAGACATTTCCTTCCACAGAACTGCCGCTCACTGGATGTTTTTTGTTTTTGGCTCCATTCTGAGTAAATTTTAGAAACTGTTGTGCATGAAAATCCCAAGAAATCAGCAGTTACATAAATACTCAAACCAGTCTATCTAGCATCAACAATCATGCCATGGTCAAAATCATTGAGATAAAAAAAAAATCCCATTCTGATGGTTGATGTCATCATTAACTGAAGCTCCTGACCCATATTTGCATGATTTTATTCACTGCACTGCTGCCACACGATTGGCTGATTAGATAATCGCTTGATAAACGGTTTGAGTATTTCTGTAACTGCTGATCTCCTGGGATTTTCATGCCCAAAAGTCTCTAGTTTACTCTGATTGTGCCAAAAACAAAACAAAAAACATCTAGTGAGGCGGGATTCTGTAGACATAAATGTGTTGTTGATGACAGAGGTCAACAGAGAATAGTCTGACTGGTTCGAGCTGATAGAAAAGCTATGGTAACTCAGATAACCCCGCTGTACAATTGTAATGAGACTGCACAACATGTCGAATGTTGAGGTGGATGGGCTACGAAATTAGAAGACCACATCGGGTTCCACTTCTGTCAGCCAAAAACAGAAAGCTGAGGCTGCAGTGGGCCTACCACTTGTGTACCTCAGCAGAAATCCAGATCCTTCAGCAGAACAGCCGCTCACTTGATGTTTTTCGTCAATAGTGAAATGTTTTGTAATGTGTCGCCGATTCGATGTGTAATTTGAAAATGCTACGACTTCCATGACAAGACAAACAGTTGTGTAATATGAACTGTACCACAATCTGACGTCTTTGAAAGTCATGTAGTGTGTAGGAGGCATAACGCAGTAGTCTACTGTCAACTATGGGCGCTACGCTGGAGAGGAGATAAAGATCTTTCTTCGGATATAGTATGTCTTCGAAGAGTATATAAAAGATCTCCGGCATCTTCTGCAGGGACTGCTGGGGTCCTTCGTCTTTATCTAAAGCTGTATAATTCCTTCTGCAGCAACATACCACCATCCTTCGTAGGAGATATTAGCAGATAATGATATACATTTTATATTCATTTTTTTTCTAGAAGATAAACCTCCCTAATCTACAAACTCAGCCTCGATGTAAGTTTTTCATAAATGATGGCAGCTTCAGAGCAGCTTTAAACTTGTCATATACGCATATTTCATTTGATATTTTAAAGCATAATGGCCATATCAGTTGTTGCAACGTAATTGGTGTATAAATGCATGCATGCCCACTGATTACCATTAATCTGTTGTTACGTCCCGAGGGACGTATATTATATCATTGTGATGGTGATTTGTGTCTCCCTGTGCTTTCCTTGTTGTCACTTTCACTCTCCATTAAGCAGAATAATGAGACCCACCTGCTGTTTATCACCTAAGATAGGCTCAGACCAGGAATGGAGAGTACAAGAGGCCCACAACTCTTTTCAACATGGAAAGAGATGCACAGATAATATACTCCTGTGGAAATACTTGACAGTTGAATGTGCAATTTCTACAAGTTTTATTACCTTTACTTTGTGTACCCAATTAAGTTGTTTATGTTGTGGGATTCTTTTGTAGGGAGGTGGACACTATTAACTTTGAAAGAGCATGTTTTCTCTTGGTCATTTCTAGAGAGGGAGTTAGGGAAGTGACTTCTTGTTTTCTTTTTGATAGGTAAGTTACTCTCTAAACTCTTTAGGAAGTATGTCTTTTGTTTATTTTGGCAGGTTCCATTCATGAAGTTTTTCTCTTTATCCCACTGAAATCTTAAACTTGTTATTATTTTGCTATATCACGTGTTGCAATTTGTGGTTGCTCTGGGACCTGGAGATAGGATCACTCTTACACTCTCTCCAAACATTTGTTACCCACCTTCCCATACCCCTTGACCAAGGAGGGTGTGCCGTGACCCTGTTTGAAAATGAACATGAATGTATTTTGATCAGTGATTCTCCACCCTTTGACTTCCCACTGTCAGAGAAAATATTTGAAGGTCTTCCATGTAGGGTATTTTTTTATTATTATTATTATTATTATTATAAGATATTTCTACTGTAATGACAAAGCCTATCGTCAAGTTTTAATGAAAGAAACAACTATCGACAATAGATTAAAACAATTAATCCTTATAATTTGTACTCCAGGATATCTAGCTCTATATTTTAGATGCAGCTTCTATTCCACCTTTTCAGTGTCAGTCTAGAGTCTACCCTTGCAGAAATCCTTCCTGCTAGGCATCTTCCAGAGACACACTGTTAAGACCATGGCAATATCAGACCGACTATTATGGAAGCTTCCTTCCACAAATGGTTTCACTCTATCAAATCAGCAGGCATGCAGTTATTGGATGCAAGGCTGTATTTTGCATGCTTTGGCATTTTTTAATAACCATTTATTTCGGGGCTTGGGCAAATAAAGATGCTGACTACCACCCCTGGGGTTGCTAGTTTGAACCCAGGGCATGCTAAGTGACTCCATCCAGGACTCCTAAGCAACCAAATTGACCCATTTGCTTGGGTAGGTAGAGTCACGTTGGGTTCTCGCTCTCAGTGGGGCACGTGATGAGTTGTGCGTGGATGCCTCCACACATGCTATGCCTCTGTGGTAACACGCTCAACAAGTCACGTGAAAAGATGCACGTATTGATGGTCTCAGACGCAGAGGCAACTGAGATTTGTCCTTCGCCACCCAGATTGAGGAGTCACTACGCCACCACGAGCACTTAGAGCGCATTGGGAATTGGGCATTCCAAATTGGGGAGAAAAAAAAAATAACCAGTTATGTCATAAGATCCTGTTGATATGACTTTATTCGCATGGTCAGCATACTCCGGTATAGTCATTTAAGTTCGATTTGGACAAATCGGCATGTATCATCTAGGGTCACGCATGCATGTGGTTGAGAAGTGTATCAGCTGTTGGACGGACCGACTACCACCGGACCTAATAACAGTGTAGGGAAAAGTAAAAATTTGGTTTTAAAGTGACTACTGAACCATCAAGGAAAAGTGGAAGTGGTTTGACCAAATGGACGCTATCTAAACCAACGAGCAATGGGAGGGAGAGTGCCTTGGACTGGCGTTGATCCACGATGGAGGATGGTATGTTTTGTTACGTCTATATTCTGCTTGAAAGCTTCACTTTATTTAGTTGACCAGCAACTGGAAGCTTGCTTCTAAAACAACCAGGCCAATTCAACTGTTACACTTGTGTAAAATCACCATGCAACAACTGATTTATGCAGCAAAATGAGCAAGTAGCTAACAGCTAGCGGTTGTGTTATTGTTTTGGTCAGTTTGTGTAGTGTTTAAGATGATGTCACGGCCGTAGAGGCGGCACAACTATGACGATCAGCCTATAATCCCACCCACGTTGAGGTGGCACTAAACTGCAATGGAAATGCAAGCTCAGAAAAGTAAAGCGAGTAGAGTTGAGGCGAGTCAAACTCTAACGTGCAGTGGAAAAGTGCCATTACTCATGTCAAGCAGCAGCAGCATCATGCATATAGCAGATCTAGTCCGCCAAGCCCATACCATATCATATACAGTATATGTAGAATAAAAAATATATTTTAGAATACTCAGAGTTGTCCTAACTGAACTGAGATCAAATTTTTTTCCCTATTCTGATGGCTGATGTGGACATTAACTGAAGCTCCAGAACTGTATCTGCATGACTTTATGCATTGCACTGCTGCCACACAATTGGTGAGTAGATAATGTGTGTGTGTCCTTTTTGTTTAAGTTGATTAAAACTGAGAGTAATAAAAACACTAACTTATGACTGTTCACTGACTCCTCCTTTTGCCCAGAACTCAGAAACCTTGCTACAGATTTCTATGCTGATCAATCCACCACACAAGAGACATTTTAATCATTATTTTCGCTTATTTTTAGTGAGACTGTGGCTTATTTTGGGCTTGTTTTTCCAGACCACAATATTTGTTTCTCTTGCAAGATCTGGTAACACTGCAATTGGTATTTCACCCACTCTTCACCTAAAGTCATTTTAAAAAGATTATTATTAACAGTACTTTTATTTTGTTCTAACCAGTAAACGTTTGGAAAGGAGGCTGCAAAAAAGTTTTTGCTCCGAATGGACCAAAATGGAAAACGTTTCATTTTTAGTCCCTGATTCAGATACATTGTTGGTCATATGAGACTTTAATATCGAGAAAATCTGTAATACGTTAAACTACTTATGGTGAAAGTTTAGAATAATCTGTAATCATTTTAATGCATTATATGCATATATTGTCTATGTATTTTATATTTTGTCTTATATATACAGATGGCATATATCCTCTGTTGCTTTACAGGTTCCCTCTGAAGTATTGCCAGTATTACTGTACCATTAATGGGTATTGTGCTGAACATTATTACATACTCAGATGTTTCCAGACACATCTGGATCAACAAAATGGCCAGATAATGTACAATTTTCAAAGCATTTTGAAGACAATTAGAAAACTACAGCATGGAACATATTCTGATACATTTAAATGTTTTATTTTTCACTTATCAAAAGACAAAAGATCAGGACAAATCTAGAACAGGATTCATTACTTTGAGATACAACTGGCTGTCAAACACATATTGAGCTATACTTGAAGGCATAGTTCACCCAAATTCAAAAATTTTCATTATTTACTCACCCTCATGATATCCCAGGTGTTGGATATGACTTTCTTCACCAGAACACATCTGAAGAGAACACACACACACACACACACACACACACACACACACACACACACACACACATATATATATATATATATAATTATTATTATTATTATTTTATTTATTTTTTATTATTATTTCAGGTTAACAGGAGTAATGATGTAAGTGAATATACATAAAAGGCATTGACAATAGAAAAATTTAAAAAAAAAAAAAGAAAAAAAAAAGAAAAAGAAACGAGACAGCCTCGATGACGTATACGCCAGACAAATGCGACCTCCAGAGGACGCATCCTTCCAAACGAGACACAGCCAGTGTAAACTCCATTGGCAGACTCATCTGTTGTCCTTTACCGTAATGCAGTCTCGATTTGATTATCTTCCCCCAAAAAAGAAAAAAAGTTAAGTCAGCATTAACTTTTCCATGCAATATTATACTGTACATTAACGGAATGATTTGCTTTAGGTTCTATCTTATATTCATACAAAATGCCTATGCTGTCGCGTCGTGTGTGCAGGTGTTCTGAAGGGCGTGTCATAGGTAAGAATAAGATCACATGACTCTCATGATGAGCGCCTCACTCACCTGTCTTTATAAGACCTTAATGTCTGTTTACACTCATAACGGAACCAGTCAACGCTCAGACAATACAGTTTTTCCAGTAAACATCGCTGCAGTTAACAATGCGGCACACGTTCATCTGGATTTACGCTGTGCTTCTTTTAATCAACATGAACGTGTCTAGTCAAAGTAAGATTGTGTTTTCCTCTCGAAGTTTAAAGTTATATCATATGATTGTATGAGTGTCAATGTTTCATTGAACCATTTCTAAATGTTTGATACAATAGTGCTCAGTTCTGTGATTTTGATTTGACTTTACTGTCTTTATGTTTGGGTTCCCTGAGAACATAATGATTTGGGTCATTGTTTGTAAAATTAATAATACCCTATAAAATAATCAACCTCTTTAAATGAACCCATATTTGCCTTTCATACTTGATGTGTTCCTCTGACCTAATCAAAACCCACTTTATAGCTATTATTAAAGCATTAACCCTTTGTTTTACCAAACTGCCATAGACTTCACAGGAATGTGAGTGTTGTCCAATACTGTATAGTAAAAATGCAATACACTCCTCTCATAAGATTATTAAGAATTATATCCAATGTTATAAATATAAAAAAACAAAAACCATTATTTGGGGGCTTTTTTTCAATTTTGGTGGCATTTCGTCCTGAGAGCCCGTTCAATTCTGCTCTTGCTTGAAATACAAATCATCTGAGGTGAATGTTTTGTTCTGCTGTGTTTAGCCTGCCCTGTGAGTAATAATAGTGTGAAACACACCAGACATACAGGTATTTGTTTCTACAGAGTAGGCAGATTTCACAGCGTAGACATCACAGAGTTTCTCAGGACACTCTAAACATGCATAACTACACACTTGGTAATGTCTCATTTCTGTCAAGTATGACTCACTCATGCATGTGAAGTAATCTATCTATCTATCTATCTATCTATCTATATATAGATTTTGAGACTGACAGAGGGTTTACTGGAGAGGAAGATGAAGATGGTGTGTCAGTGACGTTCACCGCCGCTAGTGTGTTGGACAGCAAGCTCACTCGGGTCTTCTTCCCAATTGTGTACATCATCGTCTTCAGTGTGGGCTTGCCAACCAATACCATGGCCATCTGGGTCTTCCTTTTTAGAACAAAGAAGAAACACCCTTCATCCATCTTCATGGCCAACCTCGCACTGGCGGACCTACTATTTGTCATCTGGATTCCACTAAAGATCGCGTACCATTTCAATGGGAACAACTGGATCTACGGAGAAGCCCTGTGCAAAGTGTTGGTGGGGTTTTTCTACGGGAACATGTACTGTTCTACCACTTTTATTACGTGTATCAGTGTCCAGAGATATTGGGCCGTAGTACATCCTCTTTCCCAGCAAAAGCGGAATAACAAATTGGCGGTGGGCGTGTCTGTGTGTGTGTGGTTTGTTGTGTGGCTTATCACCGTGCCTCTTTATCTTTACGACCAGACTGTGATGGTTAACAACCTTAACATCGTCACCTGCCATGATGTCACTCGCCCCAGCCAATCGCTCTACCCTACTATCTACTTCCTGACCATGGGAGTTGTAGGATTTGTAGTTCCCAGCATAGTGTGCATTGTGGCATACATACAGATGCTACATGCTCTCAAAAGCTCTATGACGGACACCAACATTGTTCAGAAGCGGAGAAAGGCTATTATCCTCATCGTCACTGTACTGGTAATGTTCCTGGTTTGTTTCACGCCCAGTAACATCATGGTTATGGTGCACTACTCCCTGTTGTCAGCTGGTGTGAAGGATGGTGGTTATGGCTTCTACATCACTATGCTATGCCTGGCCAGTCTCAATAGCTGTGTTGATCCGTTTATGTACTATTTCATCTCCGACGAGTTTAGGGAACATGTCAGAAACATGTTTCTATGCCGGAGCGAACGCACTGCGCAGAGGATACGAGTGTCATTTAGCATACTGAAGCATTCTAAGAAAAGCAGTAACTACACGTCAGACTCCGCAAATACACAGAGCAGCTCCTACTAAGATTGAACTTCAGAGACGACAAGTGGTTTTAAAAGTCTATGCAGTGATACTCAGACATAGACCACCCTAGAAAACTACTATGACCTCACATTAATGATACTATAAACTGACAAATTTAATGCAAGGACAGATTTCAGAAATGTGCACTGATTTGTATTCAAAGAATACTCTGGGTCCAATGCACGTTAAAGGGATAGTTCATCTAAAAATGTAAAATTTTATTTAAAAAAATAATAATATTTAAATTCCCTCATAATTTAATCACCATCATGCCATCCCAGATATGTATGAATTACGTTCTTCTGCTAAACACAAATGAAGATATTTAGAAGAATATTTCAGTTCAAGTGAATGGGTGCCAACATTTTGAAGCTTCAAAATCCACATAAAAGTAATCCATATGACTCCAGTGGTTAAATCCAGATCTTCTGAAGCGATAGGGGTGTGTGTGTGTGTGTGTGTGTGTGTGTGTGTGTGAGTGCAATAGATCAATGTTTAAGTCCTTTTTTTTTTTAATTATAAAGTCTCTTTCTTGTCCAGCAGGGGGCAATATGCACAAAGGATGTGAATCACCAAAAACAGAAGAAAGTGAATGTGAAGGAAAAAGGACTTAAATATTGATTTGTTTCTAACCCACACCTATTATACTGTTCTGATGATTTAACCACCAGAGTTGTCTGGTGGTTAAGCACTTTTGTGCTGCCCTTATGTGGATTTTGGAGCTTCAACATTTTGGCACCCATTCACTTGCATGGATTGACCAACAGAGCTGAAATATTCTTCTAAAAATCTTAATTTGTGTTTGCTGAAGAAAGAAAAGTCATACACATCTGGGATGTCATGAGTAAATGATGTGAGAATTTAAATTTTTTGGTGAACTATCACTTTAAGCTCAATAGACAACATTTGTGGTATAATGTTGAGTACCACAAAAAAAAAAAACACATCCCTTGTTTGCTTAAAAAAACAAAAGAGGTAAAAATTGCAATTACAGTAAGGCACTCGCAATGCAAGTGAACAGGGCCAGTACATAAATGTGAAAATATATATATGTGTGTGTGTGTGTGTGTGTGTGTGTGTGTGTGTGTGTGTGTGTGTGTGTGTGTGTGTGTGTGTGTGTGTGTGTGTGAACAAGACTCTTTGTGCAATAAAATCACTTACTAACCTTATCAGTGTAACATTATATCCAATATTACAACTTTGTTGCCATGACGACGTGACGCCAGTAAACCCTATTCAAAATTTTATCACATTGTAATAATTTAGAACAGAGATTTTATTACACCATAATCATGTTAACAGATATAATGCTTAAGTGATGTGGCTATACTTTTGAAGCAATGTATATTTTAACATTTATAAACTGGCCCTTTAACTTTGTTTGTAAGTGCCTTACAGTAACTGCAATATTTGTATTTTTCATGCTGATCAATATTATGCTACCAATGCTGTCCGTTGAGCTTAACTTGTATTGAACCTGGAATTTTACTTTAAGTGGAGTACCACTGCTCAATTCGGTCGAGATAAGTTTATCTTTGTCTTTGAAAATGACTTTGTTTGTTTTATTTTAATGTCCTGCTTAGGTAAATAATTTAATCTTGTCCATGTGTAAATGTCTTCTGATCATAGAAGGAAATCCATTTAAGGTTATAAAGCGGCACTTTCTTGGAACTCCAAATTAGCCTCTTGTTTGGCAACACGGTCACCATGGAAATACTGGAAAGTGTTATCTTTATTTTGTTTCTCAATACGTGCTTTTTTTATGTTGGATTGGAGACCTGGAATTTTGTCAGTTTAGGGAGCTTAACCGGAACTGTGAAACAGATTCAGGGTTTTTGTTTCATCATCTCCATTGTTTTGTTTGTTCTTGATCTAAGTATCGTCTCTCCGATGACCTTTAGTCTAGTTCAAAGGAAGTGCACTAGAGCGTTTCTGTTTTGAGCACCTGGTACTGAAACCATTTTACATTCTCATTTACATAAATGGGTGTTTTATGTATCTTATAAGGAGCGCTAAAAGAATGTGAATCACTCAATAAGTGACCAATTTTAGACGTGTGAATGTTTGCATAAAAAAACAAGCATAACCTAATTGGTAGCACCGTTCACTGATTTATATGCATAATCTTATGAGGACTTTTTTGTTCTCCTGTTTATTTGTACACCGTTACCCACACTTTGTTTCAAGACACTCTAAATACAGTGTACATGCTGTAATGTTATTGTGTGCGTGGGTGCAATTTGTATCTGATATATTTGAAAGAAATGGCTAAATATATTATCAATAAACTTTTTCAATAAAGCCTATTTTTGGTTTGTTGTTTGTGTGTGGTAGAACTCTGTCAGATTCACTTACATTTAAAGTTCATTGGTTTTTTTTCTCCATTTAACCTTTTTTCATACAATTTAGTAGTTTTTCCATATATTTTGAATTTTCTGTCATTTTAGTTTTTTTTTTTTTTTTTTTTTTTTTTTTAAATCTTAGGCCTACTGTTAACACTAATGATAATAACAGTTAATGCTGTAGGGTACAAAGCAGCTAAAGACATCTGGGTTAAAAGGCTCTTTTATTTTCCTACCACAGTACTTTCCATTACACCTGTTTCTCACTATTTCTCCTGATCTGTCTAAAGTTTAAGGAAAAGATTTTCAGGCAATTTTATCTCAAATTTAATGTTTTTAAATGATACACACACTATATATATATATATATATATATATATATATATACACACACACTCACCTAAAGGATTATTAGGAACACCTGTTCAATTTCTCATTAATGCAATTATCTAATCAACCAATCACATGGCAGTTGCTTCAATGCATTTAGGGGTGTGGTCCTGGTCAAGACAATCTCCTGAACTCCAAACTGAATGTCAGAATGGGAAAGAAAGGTGATTTAAGCAATTTTGAGCGTTGCATGGTTGTTGGTGCCAGACGGGCCGGTCTGAGTATTTCACAATCTGCTCAGTTACTGGGATTTTCACGCACAACCATTTCTAGGGTTTACAAAGAATGGTGTGAAAAGGGAAAAACATCCAGTATGCGGCAGTCCTGTGGGCGAAAATGCCTTGTTGATGCTAGAGGTCAGAGGAGAATGGGCCGACTGATTCAAGCTGATAGAAGAGCAACTTTGACTGAAATAACCGCTCGTTACAACCGAGGTATGCAGCAAAGCATTTGTGAAGCCACAACACGCACAACCTTGAGGCGGATGGGCTACAACAGCAGAAGACCCCACCGGGTACCACTCATCTCCTCTACAAATAGGAAAAAGAGGCTACAATTTGCAAGAGCTCCCCAAAATTGGACAGTTGAAGACTGGAAAAATGTTGCCTGGTCTGATGAGTCTCGATTTCTGTTGAGACATTCAGATGGTAGAGTCAGAATTTGGCATAAACAGAATGAGAACATGGATCCATCATGCCTTGTTACCACTGTGCAGGCTGGTGGTGGTGGTGTAATGGTGTGGGGGATGTTTTCTTGGCACACTTTAGGCCCCTTAGTGCCAATTGGGCATCGTTTAAATGCCACGGCCTACCTGAGCATTGTTTCTGACCATGTCCATCCCTTTATGGCCACCATGTACCCATCCTCTGATGGCTACTTCCAGCAGGATAATGCACCATGTCACAAAGCTTGAATCATTTCAAATTGGTTTCTTGAACATGACAATGAGTTCACTGTACTAAAATGGCCCCCACAGTCACCAGATCTCAACCCAATAGAGCATCTTTGGGATGTGGTGGAACGGGAGCTTCGTGCCCTGGATGTGCATCCCACAAATCTCCATCAACTGCAAGATGCTATCCTATCAATATGGGCCAACATTTCCTAATAATCCTTTAGGTGAGTGTGTGTGTGTGTGTGTGTGTGTGTGTGTATATATATATATATATATATATATATATATATATATATATATATATATATATATATATATATATATATATATATATATATAACTGCCCAATGCATGTTATGGAATACCAAATGTGATTGAAATTAACAGAAAATTGTTAACACGTTTCTGACGTGGTTATTTTGAATAAGCATTATCATAATTTGTTACTCAAAAAAGCATCTTGCTGTCTCAAAATGATTAGCCTATGTTGACAAATTGTATATATTTACACTTTATCACTATAACCCACTATAACCCCCTGGGCGCCTTTCACCCCAAATGTGGGGGTAAAAGGCTCCCTCGCCACCTTTAAAAATAAAATAAATGTAAATCGAAACAACCTTCCGTTATTATTTCTTCTCGCACAAATGATGTTGCTCCATCAATATTCAATAAAAATAAATACATTTTTTTTCAATCTTGATACACCTTTTGACTAATGAAATTCTATGACTTTTTTAGGCATTGTGATACCAGATAATAGTTTTTGAATATGTTTTATACACACCAGTGTCTAGCAGATGAAATATTTTGGAGCTGAACATAACTAAAACCATTACAGTCAATACAGAAACTCCCATTTACTTTTCCATGTCTTTTTAACATTCTTTATATATATTTAAATGCATTTCCCGTGCCTTGAAATCACTACTTTAGAATCACCAGGTATTCCAGGTATCCTCAAAAAAAAAAAAAAAAAAAAAAATATATATATATATATATATATATATATATATATATATATATATATATATATATATATATATATATATATATATATATATATATGAGATAGATATATTATTAAATTTCAAACATACAAAGTCAATGTACAGACTGCAATAATACATAAATAGAAAAACATACAGCCACGGGGGTAGGCTAAACATTATATAAATATAGGACTCGCATATAGAAACTCTCGAAACTCCGATCAGGCTCGATTGGGACGAGCAGTGACGAGTGTCACGTGACGTCATGCAGGTGAAAGGAACACGACGCGCTGTGAGTCAAGGTGTGTCCTTCCGTCATTTAGGTCGACTGCACACTTTTAGCGCAGGGAAACGACTGGGTGTTGTGCATCCAAACAACACGTCAGACGGACTCTAATTTCGTTTAAAAAGTTTCTAAACGCTGATAAACGAACACTCGGACAATGGCTGTTGCTGGAATTTATCGGGTCTTTACCTTTTCGGCTCTTTTGATTTTGGCATCGGCGCAGCCAGGTGAGTTGCTTTGATACTTTTTACGAGACTTTGTTCTTTTTACGTGCTTAAATGCACGATTGCACTTCTGTAAGGAACTGCATGATCGAGAATCAATGTGTTTCTGTTTTATGTTTTTCAGGTAAAGGCAAACTAAGAGGTTTTTTGGGCATTTTGGACTTGGATCTTGTGACAGTTGATCAGATCACTGTAGATACTCTAAAGAGTGGTCTGACAACCATTTTCCTGCCGATCATTTACATAATCGTCTTCGCTGTCGGGTTGCCTACCAATGTAATGGCTATATATGTTTTACTGTTCAGGTCAAAGAAACTTCACCCTTCGGCCATCTACATGGCAAACCTGGCTCTGGCCGACTTAATGTTTGTTATCTGGACGCCTCTTAAGATTGCTTACCACTTTAAAGGCAATGACTGGACATACGGGGAAGGGATGTGTAAAGTGATGGTGGGTTTCTTCTACGCCAACATGTACTCTTCCATCCTCTTCATCGCTTGTCTAAGTATACAGCGGTACTGGGTTTGCGCTCACCCACTTACGCAGCAGAGGACAAACAACAAATTGGCAATCATAGTATCTGTTTCAATCTGGATCTTTATTTGGGTCAGCACAACACCCTTGTACCTGTACCAGCAGACTGCTAAACTCTCAGACCCTAACATCACCACCTGCCATGATGTCAACATTATCAGCAGGGAGAACTTCCAGACGGACGATGCTTTCCTAGACGTTAAGAAGCCCTACTATTATTTTATGGTGATGGCAGGGCTTGTGTTCTTCATCCCAATGGTGGTCATCATCGTGGCCTACATCATGCTTCTCCGATCTCTTGGGAATTCCGCAGTCGAGGGCAGCGCTGGGAAAAACCGCCAGCGGGCCATGGCTCTCATCATAACCGTGCTCTTGACATTCCTGGTCTGCTTCATTCCTAGTAATGTGATGCTGGTGGTACACTACGCACTTCTGCGGAAGGGTTGGGCCAATAACGGCTATGGCTTCTACATCACAACCCTATGCTTGGCCAGTCTAAACAGCTGTCTGGATCCTTTCATCTACTATTATGTGTCTGATGAGTTCAGGGAACATGTTAAGAACACGCTACTGTGCCGTAGCAGTCGTACGGTGGAGAGGATGAGAGTGTCTTTCAGTTCAATGAAATACTCGAAAAAGACCAACACGTACACTTCCAGTTCAGCCCACACAGAAAATAGCACCTGTTGAGAGCACACCTGCACAGGTGGATATGGACCTAAAAGACTGGGTTGGGTGGGGCTTTTTTATATATATATATTTAACTCTAAGACTGTGACACAATGGAGGGAAGAGTCTCCTTGGAATTATGTAGAAACTAAGAGAATTTTCGCAGAAACTTGGCCTTGGTCAATCAGTGAAGGAGTCTGTGGAGGTGATATTTTGTTTGGCTGTGAGACTTTAGTAAGCCAAAAGCTGATCAGCTGATGGGGCGCACGTAGACAGTTTGAAAAGCACAGTCTGTTTAGATATGACTTTGTAATCACATGACTCCTGATGTAGCATACAGTCTAAACCTCAGAAGGTCGTAAAGAGAACGTACTCTCGCAAAACGTTTAGCCAGATCATTTAGCATTTAGCCAGATCATTTTGTTACATTTGCTAACGCTCAATGGGTCTTGTTTAAAGATATTTAATGTGAATTTATCAGCCCATTATGGGTAAAATTTTAAAATGTATGTACAACTTTGGCTTGGATTTGTTATGTTGTTAATAGAGTTTTTTTTTTACCAAATCTGATTAACAACGTTATTAAAAAAACAGTTGCTGTGACTGTTTCTTGACCTCATTATATTATATTATATAGCCGTAATTAGGTCAACCACTTCTTATCTGTGATAAAAGTTTGAGTAATATATTTTTAAATTGACACACATTTGACAGTTCAGACTGAAGCAAATGTAACTGTTAACTGAGCTTTGTAATACTAATCTAAGCCTTGCTTTCTAATGTCAATCATTTTACAGTCACTAGTCAGTTTTGGCGCACGCCTATGGTCATTTTCACTGTTAAACTACTGGTTATGTTTTACAATTCTTAACCCTAAAAAACACTTAGGCCTACATTTCTATTTTGTTTATCGGATGTCACTGTACCTCTTACTTTTTAAATAAATGTTTGTTTTGTTAGACATTGGGACTCCTTTGTGAAGAATTTGTAGTTTCCTATAAATAGTTGAGGTTGTAATATCCTCTGATCACCTGTTGAAAACATCATGTGACTAGATGAGTCATAGCTTGTTTATGGCAAATCTATGACACATTGTATCATAGTAACATATATGAAACTTGCCACACATTCTTTATGATTGTATCAATTAAGCTTAGAAAGTTTGAGAATGTGTGAAACACTTTTAATAACATTTGTGGAGGTACAATGGTCCTGGTTCACGAAATATGAGAATTTGTTTTCTTTTTTTTTTGTAAATTGTTCATAAAATAATTATCACATTTAATTAAAGATAAAAAGTTAATATTTTTTTGGTGAGGCTTATTACATTTGATTAGAATGGATTTCTGATTTCTTTGCCTATGAAAATTTATGTAAGAGTGTTTTTACAAATGATTTCCATTTTATTTCATGAATAAGTCCCAAAGCTTCTAGTGTTCTAAACTAGTTTCAACAGCCTAGACCATGTGCTGCTATGCAGTGCTGCTCATTCAAGTATGAAAGTTTTTCTTATCCAAAGATCTCGCTATGATGGCATTACCCAGTGTTCCTGCGAAACTGTTGTCTTTGCAAATTCACACTCAGCTTCTTTGATTAGTGATAGTGCTGCATTGTCTACTCCCTTGTTTAGCAAATATGTAGCATACCACTCACTATTCTGTCTATAGAAACTTTCTGAACCTGTTCAACTGGCTTTGGTCCTTTGAGACCAAAACTAAATCCCTTCAGGTTGGAATACAGTTTTATATGGCGTCATTTTTATATCACCGGCACTTGAATTTGAAAAAGCCTCCGAATTCATGATCTTGAAAAAAGCAATGTAATGTTATCCACCTTTCTCTTGGACAGTCAGAAAGCGATGGAAACAGCTCATAAGTAATACGTTTAAACAACTGTGACAACAACACTGTGAAAACACAAAAAGGTTTACTTTAGGGATACTTATTATAATGTTTCATTAATGTGTTTTGAAGAAAAGATCAACTTAATCAGTAAATTGGATCCTTCACCTAACAGAAAGATTCATCAAGAACCTTATTTCATAAAGGACATTTAACAGTGGAAACGAATAATCAAACAACCTCTTTTTAACTGCAAGTCTTCCAAAAAAAAATTAAAAAATAAAATTAAAAAATAAAATAAATATTTCTGTACGTTTGTTAAAAAGTTGTGAGATTAAAAATAGTTGAACATTTATTTAATAATGTGTAAATAAATATATATATATATATATATACACACACACATTTATTTATTTTATATATATATATATATATATATATATATATACACTACCGTTCAAAAGTTTGGGGTCACATTGAAATGTCCTTATTTTTGAAGGAAAAGCACTGTACTTTTCAATGAAGACAACTTTAAACTAGTCTTAACTTTGAAGAAATACACTCTATACATTGCTAATGTGGTAAATGACTATTCTAGCTGCAAATGTCTGGTTTTTGGTGCAATATGTACATAGGTGTATAGAGGCCCATTTCCAGCAACTATCACTCCAGTGTTCTAATGGTACAATGTGTTTGCTCATTGGCTCAGAAGGCTAATTGATGATTAGAAAACCCTTGTGCAATCATGTTCACACATCTGAAAAAGAAGGCTAATTGATGATTAGAAAACCCTTGTGCAATCATGTTCACACATCTGAAAACAGTTTAGGTCGTTACAAAACTACAAACCTGACCTTCCTTTGAGCAGATTGAGTTTCTGGAGCATCACATTTGTGGGGTCAATTAAACGCTCAAAATGGCCAGAAAAAGAGAACTTTCATCTGAAACTCGACAGTCTATTCTTGTCCTTAGAAATGAAGGCTATTCCATGCGAGACATTGCTAAGAAATTGAAGATTTTCTACAACGGTGTGTACTACTCCCTTCAGAGGACAGCACAAACAGGCTCTAACCAGAGTAGAAAAAGAAGTGGGAGGCCGCGTTGCACAACTGAGCAAGAAGATAAGTACATTAGAGTCTCTAGTTTGAGAAACAGACGCCTCACAGGTCCCCAACTGGCATCTTCATTAAATAGTACCCGCAAAACACCAGTGTCAACATGTACAGTGAAGAGGCGGCTGCGGGATTCTGGGCTTCAGGGCAGAGTGGCAAAGAAAAAGCCATATCTGAGACTGGCCAATAAAAGAAAAAGATTAAGATGGGCAAAAGAACACAGACATTGGACAGAGGAAGACTGGAAAAAAGTGTTGTGGACAGATGAATCCAAGTTTGAGGTGTTTGGATCACAAAGAAAAACGTTTATGAGACGCAGAACAAATGAAAAGATGCTGGAAGAATGCCTGACGCCATCTGTTAAGCATGGTGGAGGTAATATAATGGTCTGGGGTTGCTTTGGTGCTGGTAAGGTGGGAGATTTGTACAGGGTAAAAGGGATTCTGAATAAGGAAGGCTATCACTCCATTTTGCAACGCCATGCCATACCCAGTGGACAGCGCTTGATTGGAGCCAATTTCATCCTACAACAGGACAATGACCCTAAACACACCTCCAAATTGTGCAAGAACTATTTAGAGCAGAAGCAGGCAGCTGGTATTCTATCGGTAATGGAGTGGCCAGCGCAGTCACCAGATCTGAACCCCATTGAGCTGTTGTGGGAGCAGCTTGACCGTATGGTACGCAAGAAGTGCCCATCCAACCAATCCAACTTGTGGGAGCTGCTTCTGGAAGCGTGGGGTGCAATTTCTCCAGATTACCTCAACAAATTAACAGCTAGAATGCCAAAGGTCTGCAATGCTGTAATTGCTGCAAATGGAGGATTCTTTGACGAAAGCAAAGTTTGATGTAAAAAAAATCTTATTTCAAATACAAATCATTATTTCTAACCTTGTCAATGTCTTGACTCTATTTTCTATTCATTTCACAACGTATGGTGGTGAATAAGTGTGACTTTTCAGGAAAACACAAAATTGTTTGGGTGACCCCAAACTTTTGAACGGTAGTGTGTGTGTGTGTGTGTGTGTGTGTGTGTGTGTGTGTGTGTGTGTGTGTGTGTGTGTATATACTGTATATGTATATACTGTGTGTGTGTGTGTGTGTGTGTGTGTATATATATATTCTAAATAAATGTGTGTGTATATACTGTATGTGTTTCCACCAAACTTGGCACAGACCTTCAGGCTGTTCTGACTTGGTTTAGATTATTTTAACCAATCAGACTTGCGGTTTTCCTGAACCAGGTAATCAAAAATCTACTATACTTAAATTGATGGAATATTTAAACAGGCCAAGACTATTCAAATAGACCATCCATCCAAAATTAAATGCTTTGATGATTATAAGTGGGCTTCAGTTCGCTTATCAGATAACATCTGAAAGTGTCCATTCAGCTGTCGCAGCTCTTTGTTGTTCTTTTAAATTTCCCTCTGTCTCTGTTGTGTGGGGTCGGATATGTGTAGACTCCATGCAGGGCTTTGCCCAAACGCAGTCTTTAATAAGATTATCTCTCTCTCTCTCTCTCTCTCTCTCTCTCTCTCTCTCTCTCATGTCTTTGGGTATTATGTTTATTTATTAATGTGTGATTTGAGAATGCTGTATGAATATCCCTTAGTGTTTCGCTTATGTTGCTACCCTTTAGGGCCACACATTTGAAACATATGGCAAGTGTGCCTTTTCCAACATATGGTGTGGGTGAAACTTTACATAAACTCAGTGACATAGTCATGTAGTGTTCTGCATTATAAAAAATTTCTGAATGTGACATTTGACAGTTTAAATTTTACCTCTTTTTTTTGTTTTGTTTTTTAATTTGGTTTGAAGAAATGAATTGAAACAAAATTTGTTACATTTTTTTTAAGAATATGTGAGTGGTGCTTGTCTGTACAAAACTTGTTACAACAAGTTTGGGTGGGTGATTGCTTGGGTGTTGTGAGTGGTTGTTAGTGCATTGCTATGGGGTTGCTACGGTGACCTGGGTGGTTGCTAGGTGGTTACCCAAGTTAAAAGAGCCTACTCACTAGTATTAATGATATACTGGTCCCTAGATATGGCCCATTTTTTGTTCACCAGGCAAAAAAGTCCAATCGCTATGAAAATTAATAGCACACCTATCCTCAACAAGCCACATGATAATAAGTATTAATCAGGTCCATCACAAATGGTGTGATATGATTTATATTTTTTTTTTTCATAGTTCAATACTTACCACGCTGTACACTACACACTCCAGAGCACCTTAGGTCACTTAGCATTGCCTTTCCACAGCCCCACTCCATTTCTGTTGAAATGTGGAACTGCCAGCCAGCTGTCAACAAAGCTAACTTCATTCTGGCCTTTGCCAGTTATTCAAAACACAATGTTTTGGCTCTGACTGAGACATGGATCTGCAGAGACAAAACTGCAGCTTCCTCAGCTCTCTCAACTGACTTAACTTTCACCCACACCTCTCGTCTGACTGGGCGGGATGGGGGAACCGGTATGCTAATTTCAAACTCACTCCACTTTTGCACTCCTCTTCTCTCTGCAATAACTCAACTTTTGAATGTCATGCCATTACTGCCACTAATCCTGCTAAAATCCACTTTTTTGTCATCTATCGCCTCCCAGGTCAACTAGGCACCTGTGAGAGCGTGATGTGTTGCTGTCCTCATTCCCTGAGGATGGCGCTCCGCTGGTAGTGCTTGGAGACTATAACATCCACCTGGACATCCAACCTCAAGCGGCTGACTTTCTAGCTCTTCTGACCTCATTTGAACTTGCAAGAATGCACACCCATGCAACTCACATCCCTCCACCATTTTCTTTTCATTTGTCCCTGCAATCTGTCTTCTCTCTCTCTCTCTCTCTCTCTCTCTGGCAACCTGTTGTTCAGCTTTACCTTTTTCAGGAATGAACAGAGCTCAGGGATTAATAAATCACAGAAAAAGAGAGAAAGAATCTGTGGCAGACAGGTAATGTTAAAATGCGAGTTGACGAAAATGACGAATATGTTTTTATTTAGTACTGCCCTGATTACACTATTTTACATCTAACCCTACTATCTAATTCTTTTAAAAGGCTAAACAAGTAGATACTGAAATGGATGTGTAAACATTGGAGCACTGTATGTGTTTTTTTAATGAAGTGTTTGATGGAAATAAAGTAAAGTGAAGTCTCAATGTCACTTGTTTGTGTGCACACATGTACGGACTGAGCCATCTCCTGAAGTTTAAGATTATGTATCTCTTCTCAACACAGCTATGTATTGTTCAGTCAGCTGTGTTTGCATGTGGGGGGTTGGAGGTCTTAAGTCTTTAGAAAATGTCTGTTGTTCTATATTTTTAAAAAAATAGGACCAGTCTGTGAATTTGCGTGTGTGTGGTGTGTGTGTGTGTGTGTGGGTGTGTGTGTGTGTGTGTGTGTGTGTGTGTGTGTGTGTGCTTAGTATACACAGCAACTGGTCAAACCAGTTTAAAAGAGCATGTTGATGTCTGTTGATACTGTAATGTAATGGCATTAACATGGTAGGCTGATCCAAGTTACTTGCACACCATGGTTCTAACTGCTACATTTCCAAAAAGCAATGGCAGAACCATATTACTCGGTGGTGCTTTTTTTGTTAGCTCTGCCAACATGCTGCTGAACAAAGTTACGGTCATGGTGCGAATTACATTGGGTCTAGGGGGGTGTCAGACCGGAGACCCCCTGGAAAGATAATTTGCGCATTCTTCGAGAATTCTGCCCATTCTTTAAATTCGTGAGATTTACCAAATCGGAATCAGAGCTGATCAAGAGATGAGCAGCAGCACTGCTCTCTTCCTCTTTCTCTCTTTTTCTCGCTGGTCCCTGCCTCAACAAGCGCTCCGCAACAGACTTCACACAACAAAGTGCTCAGCCACGCACCGACCCATTGTTGTAGTCAAGACCGGCTGAAACAAGACTCATTTAGGCCTAATTCAATCTAAATGAATGCATTAAATGTACAGCGTAAACAAATAAATGGACTGTATTATTTGCTTGAGCGAATGATGGTTTAAACAATATTACCTTTTGAGAATAAAAATTAAGTGAACACAATTTTAACACAATTATGACATGTCAGTGCTAAAATTCTGTCAGTCAACTCAAATTAAAGGTGCAAGGTGCCTATGGCTTAGCATGGCAATACAAAGCACCAGCTTCTGCTTTCTATTGTAATCAATTCATTGTAAGTCAAGTAAACTTCCGTTATACAAAATGCAGTATTACTGTATTGTAACTAAAATTGAAAAAACCTAGCAATGATGAATTTAATATAAATGAATGCACTCGGTAAGTGAACCAAAGCCTTTACTTCCAATGTGTTTACAATTTCTTGAATTGCACTTTAATTATTTTCCATCCATTGTAAGCAGTATATATGATGTACAAAATACAGTCTTACTGTACTATAATTTCAGTTCTTGACTGCTACAGCAGGGAAATTACACTTTTCAAAAGTATGAGAGAGAGACCACCCTGTTACAAAAACGCTACAGGTTCCAGATACACTTTTGCTCTATGGCCATTTATAATAAAAGGTTAAATGTTACATCTATGAGAAGTAAAGAAAATATTTACATAATACAGGAACTGAAACTAAAAGTTTCCTCTAACTTTTGTGTCAGCCTCAGATACGATCAAAAAGTGCTTTTAACACTGTGCACTGTAAAACATAGTTAAAAAACACTCTTTTAGTCCTTTAGACTTTCCATTGTTTCGACATGTGTTTTTTTATGTTCGTTTAAACAGTTAGCAGGCTAAAGTCTGGTCTCTAGTACTACAACACTCTAGTAGGGAAGGAGTTAACATTGTCAACATCACAAATTTGCTTACATTTGTTTACCTTTGTACCTTAAAACAAAGTGGATGTCATGTCACATAATACTCATGTCACATAATACTGTCATGCTTTCTCATGTAGTAAGCAATAAACCTTTTTCACATAGCACCATATTTTATTTATGAAGTGATTGGAAACAAGGCATTTAGAGATAGACTTCATATGTATAAAGGTCCTAGATCACATAAAAAAATTTTAAAACTTTAATTAAATAATTAAAACTTTTTTTTTTTCAATGTGTCATCAGCGGAAAGAGCCAAAACACTTTAAACAATGTTACAACCCATTGACGAGACTGTAAGTCTGTACCTCACAGCCTCATTGTCATTCCCACCAAAAATAAAAGATGCGCTACAGTGTTGCGTCCCAAACCGAACTCTTCCGCACTATTCATAATTTTGTAGCGGAAGTAGTGCGAGCAGTATGTTAACACTAAAAATGCAACAAGAAGAAGTGTACTATGTGTACCCAGATGATGCAATTCTTCAACTGTGAAAACAGAGTGTGGAATGTTGGACACTTCATGCACTCAGCGCTTGCGGCTTGCCGTACATAGCGGAAGGGGCGGAGTTACCTGGCTGATCTGAGGCGGCTGTGGCTCAGGTGGTAGAGCGGGTCGGCTGCTAATCGCAGGGTTGGTGGTTCGATTCCCGGCCCACACGACTTCACGTGCTGAAGTGTCCTTGGGCAAGACACTGAACCCAAGTTGCTCCCAATGGCAGGCTAGCGCCTAGTTAACGCCTAGCTCTGCCGCCATTGGTGTATGAGTGTGTGTGAATGGGTGATTGGGACACAGTGTAAAGCTCTTTGGTAACCTCTGAGGTTAGAAAAATGCGCTATATAAGTGCAGACCATTTACCATTTGATCTGACAAAACAGTAAGTAAATTGCATGCTTTACCATCACCCCACGTTGTGTGAACATATAAGTTGTATGAGATACAAGACACTGTAAATGTCCTGGTTTTTTTCCAACACCCACATTGGATCTGGCAGATCACATTCAAACAGCCATGACATGCTGCACCTTTTCATGTTACAAGCGTTTCATTGTTATACGTGTAATTCTGCTTAATTTTTAAGTTTCAACTCAATAATTTGGCTTAAAATGTCTAGTTGAAGGGGGCCTGTATACTATACTATTATTAAGCGTTACAAAATTATAATTTAATTTGGGTGTGCAAGCTTTAATTTTTGGTGGCATTTGTGGGGCACCTCAGCAAAAGGGCAGGGTCTCCAGAACCACCCGAGAACCACCCCTCTGCATGGGTCTGCAGTGTTGCTTTTATGAGCATGCTCGCATATTGGACATTATTATTATTCTCAGTCTTTATAGTCCATTCATCCTTTATTCCATGAAATGAAGAGTGAATGGTGACTAAGACTAACATTCTGCCAAACATCTTTTGCTTTCTACAGAGGATAGAAAGTCATACGGGTTTGGAACTATGTGAGGATGTGTTTTATATTTGGGTGAACTATTCTGATTTGCACAAACAGTACCTTGATGTGTATGACTTTCTTTCTTCAGCAGAACACAAACAAAGATTTTTAGAAAAATATCTCAGCTCTGTTGGTCCATACAATGCAAGTAAATGGCGATCATACCTTTGTTGCTCCAAAAACATAAAAGTAATCTCCAGTGGTTAAATCTATATTTTCAAAAGTAATGGTTTAGGTGTTGGTGAGAAATAGAACAATATTTAAATATTTTTTTCCTCTAAATCTCCACTATAACTTTTACTTTAAGATGTAAAAAAGAACCTAAACAGGCACCACGCGTGACTTTCAGATGCAAAAGTGAAAGTTAAAATGAAGATTTAGAGTTAAAAATGGACTTAGATTTTGTTCTCCTTCTCACCTACACCTATTATATTGCTTCTGAAGATATGGATTTAACAACTGGAGTTGAGACTGCTATTTTGCTAGCGTTGCTTTTTGCAACTTGATGTTCTAGAACTGTTCAAGTCACTTACAGCACCTTTAATACATTAACAGTATTCACTAAAAACATACACTGATGCGAGTAAAAACACTGGAGGCCGGAAAATGAAAATGGTCTTTTATGAATCGTGGAGCGCTTCTGTGTTCAGGGGAAAGTTCATTTGACTAACTTGAAATGTGACTTTTGTGGCTACTGAAACGTTTGAAAATGCTGTTAAAGTGTTCTTTATGTACTATGTTGAATAAAAACGGCTTAATATATGTATGTATCAGTGTTGTCAAAGTGTTCAAAACTACAACTGCCCACAACAAACCAAATCCGATGCCTCAGGATTGGGACGCTGTTGCAATACCACAGTAAGCCACTAGAGGCCAGTAACGCATTACCGTCCAAGGGTGGGTTGCTGTGTGTGATGATGATGATTATGATACTGTGGATGGAAACAACCCTGTTTTTTCCTCTTAAATTGTGCATTGTGCTATACGTTTGGTCTACAAATACAGTATGAATACTGACAGTTTATGCCACGAACGAAGGATGTCCTGTGACTATAAGGGTCAGTGAAGGGTCTTCAAAAACAATGAGTTCAATAGATTTTCCTCACTCTAATACACTTAGCACTTTGAAGGGAAAGATTTCATCATCTTAATGAATGGAAAACACTTTTAGCTTGGAAGGATGGAGGCGGTGGGGAGAGAAACACACCTGAGTCTCATCCTAACCCCCCTGCACTCTCCCTCAGGTTAAAGCAGGAGGCAAAAAATAAATTCACCTTCATCCTTTGAGAGAAACAAAACCACACTACAAGTTGGAGCTCTGGAAGTTTATTATTTAGAAAGACTATCATGGATGTGTAAAGCTCCAAATAAAATAAATTCTGGTTTTCTCAAATTTGAAGACATGTTTGAAGTTTTCTTAGAAGTGTTCTCTTCGGGATTGTTCTGGTTTTGGGAAAACAAGTACACCGTGCACGTCATTGATCTTTCGTTCCTTTGAGAAATAGTTGTGACGCAAGCGCTTTTGCTTGGAGGATGTTGCCAGAGTTTCCAATCAAAGCACTGAACCTTTCTGAAACGAGTTGAATAGGCCGACCAGACAACCAAAAGCAGACATAATACGGTACAAGCAACTAGCAAGCAAAGCATGCATGACTTTACCAATCAAAATTCAGCATCACAACTGAAAACCTAACCATACAACCAAACAAACAATAATGCTAAATAAGGACCTGAAGACATACCCATCTTTCTGGATGTCATTGAGTGTACAGTATATTCAGATTCTTGTACTTGTCTTCTAGGAATGTGTCACTAATACGCCCATGATTAACTATGTGAGATCCAGTCAAGAATCTTAATAAAAGGTTATTTTATCTCTTATTCTGCTCTCTCTCTCTCTCTCTCTCTCTCTCTCTCTCCCTTCAGAAGTAAGCAGAAGTTCCTGTTCTCTAATCTTACTTACAATGAATTCATGAAATTAAATGAAAGCACTTTTGTATGCATCCAGGTCAGATTTGTGTATTAAAGTACAGAATGTATTTAAATTGTGTTTGCATCCCTGCTGAAAAGACCAGAATGAATTTCCATGCTGGTCTATTCTGGTTTATGCTGGTTTGTTACTGGTCCTGCTGGATGACCAGCACGCTCACTTTGCGAAAGCTGTTTGATCAAGGAAGACTGGTTTGTTAAACTAGTGGGGTCACCAAGCATGTCAGCATCCAAAGCACAACGCATGTCTTTTCAACATCAGTGTTAAAGCTGTTGACAAAGGGATTGCGAGGCTTCATTTCACAGTTAGAGAGGCCCCAGTATGTATTTGGACACTTAAACCACACTTAAAAATGTATGAATGTCACTGAATTAGAAAACAATATATCCATTGTATTTGGGGCTACTGTATGTGCTCTATAAAAAGAGCCAAATTCTCCCATTGGCCTTTATCAATCAAGGCATCCTAAGAATTCCCATCAATGAACTGGCTCTATCACTCCACTCTCTCCTCTTCACCAATAGCTGGTGTGTGTTGAGCATACTGGTGCTGTATGGCTGCCGTTGCAACATCCAGGTTTACGAGAGTCCCCTGTTGAGTATGTAAAGCACTTTGAGTGTACAGTCAAGTTCATTCATTCACTTTGTATCACTCTAATTGTGTGATGGTGGATGGGGACACCTGCGCTGGTGTGTGTTTGTGTGTATGTGTGTGTGTCTGGGTTTAGAACTCTCAGGGTGCTGCTGCTCTTTTATTTAGAGTGTGCTTTCCATACAGGTGAGGATTAGCCTATCCAGTATACTGTAAGATCACAGGGTAACTATGGTGTAACACATGAGCTACCATACATCGTCATAACAACAGAGGAGGGTCATTTTCATGCGAAGGTTATCTCAAAAACAACTTCACTCACTCTTCAAAACACTTTGTTAGCGAACACACCCGAAGTTCACTTGTCTGCTCTGAACAAGGTAAGACTGTTTTTTTAAACTCTGGAACTCAATTAATAAGAAAGAAAGGTTACCTTATTTCAAATTACTTTTTAATAATTTTATGATCACGTTTTGTGTTCAAAAATGCCAAATGCTCAGTATAACGTGCTAAAAGATTGACTTTTACCAAAAGAGCTGTGGCAGGGGCATAGTATAGTGATGAGATTTGATAGTAATACCTGGATATATACTGTGCTATGGTACTGGATGTTTATATTTGTATACCATGGCATTTACATTGCACTCCAAGGTAATGAATAGATTGGTATTACCATGGTACATGTCCAAAAACATGGTATTACCATGGTTCGTTTTGGTACATATTTGTTTATGGATATAACAACTTTAGTGTAGGGCTAGAATTGTAACGTTTGTTTGAACAATAACAAAAGTATTATGATAGCTACATTATAATTCCATAGGTGATCTGCTGTAGCCATGCCCAGTAAACTGGAAGGAGCAATGGACGCACTCATCACAGTCTTCCACAACTACTCAGGGACTGAAGGAGACAAAAACAAACTCAATAAAGGAGAGCTGAAAGAACTTCTAAACAGTGAACTTACTGACTTCCTCATGGTTAGCAATCTCAATTTTCTCAAAACTTTAATAACTTGTAGTGATATCTTACACAGAAATGTTTCTCTTGTGACTGGCATACTGTAACAAAAAAGTTAAACTGCTCAGTTGTTGAGAAAAGGGCATATTTCTGCCTGATGTGACCCTTGAAAATTACTTAAATTGGTGTAACCTAATGTATTCAAATGTATTTTTATCATATTAAATCATATATTTGGAATGTAAGTAAATATATTGAAAGTAAAATTAGGACTGTCAATCGATTAAAATTTCAATCAAATTAATTACATGGAGTCCCAATTAATTAATCGCAATTAATCGCATTTAATCACATTTAATCGTATTTAATCAAATCTACAAATATTTGCTGAGAAAGCCCCTCATATATGATGAAATAATTATACATAGTTATCTTTAAATATTTAAAAACTATATATATATATATATAAATAAAAAATATTCAGATAATTAAAATACGCTACATTCTTGTGGCAGAAGAGTTAATCATTGATAAGTCAATACAAAAATCGACTTTAGAATACAATGTATTGTTTACTACCATATTATTGATCATAAGTCAATCACTGACATACAGTTCACAGCAATCCATTTCACAAGTGAATTTGTCAATCAGTTGCAGATTTATTATGAGGGCTTGTTTAAGGACCCGTCAATTTACACCTGCATCAGACTGATGCTTGTGAAGCGTATCGGGTGCATTGCGTCATAAACATACAATTTTTAGATCGCTGTGTCAAGTTAAATATAGTTTAATACTTAGAACACATCTTGAGATCCCTTAGTTCGGATTTCTGCTCCATCAAGTGTTTTGAACGCAAGAACTTAACGCATGTTTGTGTTGTGCTGCCTGCTGAAGGGTTGTTTTCTTCACTACGGAAGCCCTGAACCGCAATGTGAAATAAAAAACTGTGAAAAAAATGGTTTTTCTCTCTTAAAAATAGTTTTTTTCTTAAAAAAAATTAAATAAAATTGTAAGAATTAGGCTCAGGGAGGAACTGAACTGGACACAATTTATTATTTTTTTTTTTTTAACACCTTGTGGTTCAGGGCTTCCATAGTTCACTGTATAAACTGCTCATTGCCATACAGCTGAAGTTTCAATTACTGCCCTCTGGAGTAAACAGGTGGTACTACAAGCTTGCATTTCTCAGGAATTTTCCTTATTATGGTCCGGAGGCATTGCGATTAATTGCGTACATTTTTTTAACGTGTTATTTTTAATAAAACATTAAATCGACAGCCCTAATTAAAACAAGTTTTATTTTTAGGTCATTTGAAAACATATTTTACAGTGCAGTTAAAAAAAATCACTGGTCAATAACTTTCGAGCATTATTGGAATTAAGATGAATTTAGCTTCCTTCAACAGAAACTGAATTTAAATAATAAAAGTAATGTGAATTAAATGAGCATTTGAGTGTTGACCATGTGGACTATAATTTGAAGAGTGAACAGATATGAAGAGCGTGATTTCTTGGCATTGAGTTCAAAGGACTCTCTTTCCTTTCAGAAAACAGCTCATAACATCACCTCACTGAATGCTTAGTCAACCCAATGTAATCCTTTAATTCCATTTATAAAGATTTTGGATTTGAACTTGACATCCAACTTAGAGACCACTGATGTTGCATGTATTATTTGTGTGAATGCATGTATGAGTGAGTTTTTGGCTTCAGTGTGTTGATTAGTGATAGTGATTTGGTTAATTTCGCCATGAACTTTTCTGCTTGTACATTGTGTTTTTGTTTAATTCATTTCCTGTGTACGCATCTGTGTAATTCCTGCTCGCAGACTGTGAAAGGCCAGTCAGACTCTGAGAAATTAACTGAATAAATTATTTCTTTCCCATCAGATGCAATATAATTCCATGTAACTAAGCCCATTCATAATTAGGAAACTTTTTCTGACACTAAATGAATCGAAAGTTCAAGAAAACAGGTTCATGGCCTTTTTAGGGGGGGCATGCAAAATGTAATTTCTTATTGTTTTCTTTTGATTATTTTGGGATGAATTGTAACCTGGCCATGTTTTCGTGCAATTCACCCTCTTGGATGCGTGTCTCAGCTGCATCATCAGAAGGAAACTGCTGCTTACGTATCATCAATTACTGCCTGGAACACAGCCCAATATAGATTCTCACCTCTCCCTTGCCACAACCCTATGTCTCTCTTGGGAGTGTGTATACTGTAACATTAGAAGGCAGAAAAAGTAATGATTTAAATGTTAAATAGTGTCTGGTGGCTTGCTATGTTAACCACACACACACACACACACACACACATGTTGGTGCGGCTATCCTTATTAGGTCCCTCCATAATGCGTTTTATTCTGTACAAACTATAGATTCTATCCCCTAAACCTAACCCTCACAAAAAACTCCCTGCATTTTTACATTTTACATATGTTTTTTAAGTGATTTGAATTATGATGACACTAGAAATGTCCTCATAAACCACATTTATAGCATAATACCCTTGCAAATAGCCAGTTTGTAACCTCAGGGGCGTAGTTTTCAGGGGGGATGGGGGGAGGTAACCCCCCCAATTAACAAAGCAAGCTAGTACAACCCCCTAAGCCATCGGTCCACGTTATTTCAAATTCATTTTAAAAAAAAAATCCTATTTAATAGTGGAATTCCTGGTGAAGGACTACAATACCCATGATCCTGAAGAGAAAGATCCACCAATCAGAGAATCACAGAAAACAAAGCACGCCAAAAGAGCTATGTATAGCGACTGCAAACTCCCATGATGCACCGTGAATACACAACTGTGTCTGTCTCCTTACATCTTCAAACTATTTATCTGAACATTTTGCAATAAACTTAAAATATATTCTTTCTATACTTATAATCAACAACTTTGATCAATAGTTAAATTTTTTTCCCCTCCGTTTTTCATTTTAATGCGTCAATTGCAAAGCTTGTAATTCATTCCCTCATCAAAGAGGTTAAGTACACAGTCTTGTGCTTTTGTCTCTTTGTAAGTTTGTGATTGACCTCGGAGCTGGCTGGTTTGGTTTATTGCCTGGATGTTTTAATAAATTTTTGGGGGGAATCCTTATGGAAAAAAATAATGGGGAAATACTCTCGGAACCAAGACGGCTGAAAAAGTGGGCGCCAATAGAAACTTTCCTGAAATGTTAACATTTTAAAGTATTTTTGCATTATTTATGAATCGATTTTTCTGAAATTACATTCAGGATATCTGTTAATGTCCCCAAAGGGAGGTTTTGCTTGAAGATTTAATTCACTTTTGGGGACAGTTTTGTACATATACACAGAGACATACAGTAGTCAATCATACAGTAAAGCCAGAGGCTGATGGAGTCAGATGGCTTTAAAGTCATGGCTCATTGGTTACTAATGCTACCATTGGGACGCATGGCCACTGGGGTTTGCTCAGTTGTGGCCACATGGATGGGAATGTCAGGATAGATAGATGGATGCCCATAAGACGGATCTGTTGTTCTTTTCTGAGCAGTCTGGAAACAGGTTAATGCTACAGTCAGCCTGACAGACCAATATGACACAGGGACAAGGAATAATAAAAAATCTGTTTTATAAATGCACCATATAAAAAGCATATGTATCATGTTTTGCTGAACACTTGCTGTGTTTTCTCCTCTCTTTATTTAGTCTCAGAAGGACCCCATGCTGGTGGAAAAGATCATGAATGATCTGGACTCCAACAAAGATAATGAGGTCGACTTTAACGAGTTTGTTGTGTTGGTGGCGGCGCTGACGGTGGCGTGCAATGATTTTTTCCAGGAACAACAAATGAAGAAAGGAAAAGATGGCAAATGAAACAGATCTATGAAATGCTCTAATACCTGCATGTATAATGCTCTATGATGCATTCAAACATTTGCTATAAACGATGTCATTATGTTAGTAGGTCATTCTGACTATTGAAAAATCTTTTTTTCAAGCTCTAATCTAAAGCAAGATTTTTTTATTATTATAAACCAAAGGTAGCTTTTGAAAACATGCACATAGGACTTCATTACTGTGTGTCTGTAGAATGCATTAGACTGTAGATATTTCTATGACCTCTGCTTCTATAGTCTTCATTTTTTCACTCGATAAATCATTAAATCTATTCTGAAATATGCTGCTTCCCTCACATTTCTCTATGCATTACAATTAAATCCTGTATTGTTGACCAACAGCCACCACTTCTGTGTGATAGTGGACTCCAAGAACAATATGTATATGTGTGTATATATATATATATACATATATGTTGCTACACCAAACCCTTAAATCTAGTAGTCTTTGTCTATTCATACATGTTTCTCAACACAACAATGGTTTAATGTTTTAGATTTGTCCATGTATTGGCCAGCTCCAATCCAGAATCCGAAATTACTTTAAACTTCGCTTCTTTTGCCCTTTCCCCAAAACTTTCCCATTTGTATATCCACCATATTATTACCCACAATAAAACACCATGCAAAACCCAATCTGTACGAATGTAAATGTGACGATATAGTACTAGGTACAGAAAATATTATATTACCCCCTTGTGGTCTCCCAAAGCTATTATGCCACATGACATTAAAAGGCGAACATCGACTAACGTTAATATATCGATGCCTCAAATATGTATCAAAATAATAATGTGCTAATCAATCAAATGTATCGATATTTAATGACATTCCCAATAGAGAAGATTGGTTTTAGCAAAGCTAATGGATCTGTTCAACCAGCGTGATCTTTTAGGGAAAAGCTGATTGTTCCAGGTTGTCTTGTTGGTTAAATTAGTAAAGAAGCCGGCTTCCCAGCCATTCTAGTCTTTTATGGTTAAAAAAAAAATTGTAGATGCTGGCTGCATAGTATGCTTTTGCTTTTTTGACTTCTCTAAAGGAGGCTTGTGTCTAAGTGGACTTTTACACAGGTCAGATAAAAGTTACATTGTCTGTGTGTTCAATGTGTTTCCTAATTTGTCCTTCATCCTCTTTGATGGTGGAGTTGGCTTCAAGTGTCTTCTAACGGACAGTTCTTGCTTCATACTTGGGAGAGCTTGTGATGTCTGCAATGTGATGTAAGAATGATACACAACCTCATTTTCAGGCCCTGTCAATCAAACTGGATATTTTTATAAAGGACAAATGAAGAGCTTGGCAGACGAGCGTGACTGCCAACCTGAGCAGGGAAACATCACACACACACACACACATTTCAAGCAGGAACAGGACACCTATTATAATGGTTCACTGCAATAAACTGCCAGAATGCTGCTATTTGTGAAACCTAATTCAGTAGATGGATGACAAGTGTTGTCCTAAATGTTTCAGACTTAAAACAATTTTTTTTATAGATGTACTGCTATGAATATGCTCTCTCTGTATGTTTCCTTTCTCTGTGCATAAATCAGTCAGGAGTTGCGGTGATGGCAAAGATGTAAAAATAATCTGTTCTCTCATAATGGCCTCTAATTCTGTTTGTCTTTCTTTCCCCTTGGTAATTCATCATTTCCTCTTCCATTACACCTAAGTGAAATGTCTCCCTGAATAAATAGGACTTTAATGCCTTAATGTTGGTGTTTAGATGGTAATACAAGTCCTCTATTATGCAAAGAAAGCCTTTCCATCAGTACATTTCATTCTGTGTTTTAAAAGGTTTATTTGTTAAAATAAAGTCTATTAAAAATGTACAGACATAAACTTCAGCTAAAATGTTCAACAACAAAATCATTAACAAAACATAAACATAAGTTCACCTTCTCAAACCAAAAGCTAGGACCCATGTCTTTTGTTAGTCTGCTTGTTGATTTAGAGTGTTCCCAAATATGTTTTAGAGTTTTTTAGGAACCCTTTATAAGTTCCTATGATGCCATTGAAGAACCTTTTTACAATATTCTGATGTCATAAAGCAGAGTTTTTCAACGCTTGAGCACCTGTAATGGGGGTGCGAGATCACAAGGATTTTGATTCATCCCACTGACTCAAATCTTTTGAATTTGTCCACCATTGAGATCCATTCGTATTTGTACACTAATGCCTTCTGTAACCAATAGCTCTCCCTGTGATCAAAATTGTATTCTGTCAGAGTTTTGTATTTGATGAAAGATGCCCATCTGCGCTGGTAAAACATCCGGATATTACTCGCTTACTGTTTGATTAATTCTGAAGAATTGGACATACCACTGCATTGTCATAGTGTTTTTAGCATACTATATACTCGAAAAGTATGGATATTTGGATGCAGCATATTTTTTAGATTATCTTTATGCCATTATGCAGCTACAAATGTGCAAAGAGGGAGCCATTGAACCATTGATTCAACTGAGTTGTTCACGATCCAAAAAATGGAAATGGATTAAAAAGATTTGTAAACATAAAAGATTAATTCATGAAAGTCCTATGGGTTTGGAACATAAGGGTAAGTTCTTAAGATGTCTTTGGTGATGCAATAATTCAAAAGTGTTGTGTTCTTTTGATGTCATGGGAGAACCTGTTTAAGTCCCTGTAATGTCATAGTTCAACAATCTATGTGCTGGTGCAACATCTACCCAGATCTGAAGAACCATTAAAAGAATAGTACACACAAAAATGAAAATTCTCGCATCATTTACTGACCTTCATGCCATCCCAGATGTGTATGAATTAATTTTTTCTGTAGAACACAAACAAAGATTTTTAGTAGAAAATATCAGCTCTTTAGCCTATTTTAATGCAAGTGAATGGTGGCCAGACCATCGATGCGCCAAAAAGCAGATAAAGGCAACATTAAAGTAATCCCTTTGACTCCAGTAGTAAAATCAATGTCATGAGAACAGACCAAAATGTAACACCTTTTTTACTGAACACCTTGCCATTGCAATCTCTTGACATGATCAAACTTCCTAGTGCTTGATGCATGCTTGATTAATTCTAGAATGTGCTATAGGAAGTGTAATCAAGCTTGAAATCATGATCGCCAAGGCTTCTAAAAAGATATACAGTGGAAAAGGAGTTACATTTTGGTCTGTTCTCACCCAAAACCAACTGGATCACTAAAGAACACTTTGATTAAACCACCAGAGTCATAAAAGCTGCCTTTATCTACTTTTTGGAGCTTCAAAGGTCTGGCCAACATTCATTTGCATTTAATTGACCTAGAGTTGAGATAGTCTTCCAATAAACTTAGTGTCCTGCAGAAGAAAGAAAGTCATACACATCTGGGATGATAAGGAGGGTGAATAAATTATGAGAGAATTAAAATTTTGGGGTGATCTAACCCTTTAATGTAAAATCAAGTACTTTTGTTAAAATAACTTTATAGTCAACTTAGGAACACTTTATAAAGAGGGGTTGTGTACAAAAAAAACTTCATTCTGGTGCTGCAAAGAACCATTAAATCTATTTTAATTTTAAAAATGTTCTCTGTTTGGTTTCAAGTTCTGTGTTTGTTCATCAGGGCTGCTATCATTGAATAAGTTCAGGGAGTTTGTGGCTTTGAGATCAGACATTTGCTCCACTGCATCAGTTTCCAGGTGTCTGTAGAAGAGAGATGCTTGCATCAGTACCAGCTTTCACAAAGAGAAATCCATTCCTGTGAAGCTCTGTCTGTTTACCAGTGACAATGATAAGAGAAAACTAGATGAAACAAGGACAGAGAGGGGAAACGATTACACCCTCTCTATCTTTCTCTCTTTTCCTATCTAACCCGCTATTTATCACTGAGCTCCACTGACACAAGAGTCAAAAAAAAAGAGCTCTGTTCCAATCCCTAGTCAGCTTCCTCACTGCCTTCCATGGCACCATCCTAACTGAAATGGAACCTTGTTAGTGACTGAGGCCATGTCAATAATAAGTTTGAAGTTGTTTAGTTTCCTAATATAATTGTTTTCCAAAGTATGCAGTGAGAGAGAGCATTTTCAAAAGTCTTTCTTTCAGTGGAGGCAGGGCTGGACTGGGAAGAGAAATCGGCCTGGGATTTTACATAGCAACTGGCCCAAATGTTCGCTGTCCTTTACTGCATATACAGCACCATTTTGCACCATTTTGTATAAAAAAAAATACAAAACACAAATAAAAAACATTTAAAAAACGTTCTGAATAACGTGGCAGCTCATTTTTGTATATCACGACACATTCGGCACGTTTCGCGGCCGACCCACCGCCCCGCTCGGTTCTCCCCATGGCATTTCACCCCTGATCGGCCCCAAAATGCATCGGCCCACCAGGAAAATGCCTGGTATGCCAGATTACCAGTCCAGTCCTGAGTGGAGGACAACAGCGTTCAATCAGGATGAGAGGATGAAACGGAAATGAGTGTGGACTAATCTGTTTCTGATTGAAAACTATATTTAAAAAAACAAAACAAATTTAATTCTCATTACACGTGTTTTCATATATAACACATATTACATATATTCATTAAACTGGAAAAAACTCTGGGCTATAAATAATCTAAAAATATATGATGAATTCTAAATTTACATACCCAGTCCTTTCATGTGTACCATAAATGTGGTCAAACTACACACATGCAAACCATATATATCCTTCAAAAATAACCTAACATCATTGTTTCCCAAAGTGGAGAAATGTAATTTGTTAACTCTAATCATTAATTGGACATGGCCCCTTTAAGAACGGTCATTTTGCGACACCAGACTTTGCAACACCTGCTTTCCAACACTCTCTCGTGTTAGAAACGTGAGAACATGTATTGCGCAAGAGAGGTCCCAGTTTTGTTCATCGGTTGAGAATTATTGGGTAAATGTCAAATTTTACACAGAATGTTCATAAATTGCATTAAATATGTGTTCAGAAGAGTTGTATGTTAAAACTGAGTGTTTGTCATGGGTTATTTTTGAAGGATGTATATGGTTTGCATGTGTGTAGTTTGACCACATTTATGGTGCACATGAACGGACTGGGTATGTACATTTAGAATGCATCATATATTTTTCACATATACATGTGTAATGAGAATTTTAGTGTTTTAAACTGCTATATATGTCTTTAAAGCTTGGTTAAAAATGCATCAAATGCTTTGAGTGATTTAAGCATGTGTTAAATACTCCAGGGCCATAGCTAGGTATTCTAGGGCCATGGACTGCATATTACTTTGGGCTACTTTCCTATTAAAAAATACAGTTTAGAATTGGTTGTGGGCCTCCCCTGGACCTGTGGGCCCCTAGAATCATTACCAACTTTCACCCCTCTAGCTACGGCACTGGCTCTACATAGGCAGCAACTCTCCATCATACAAATACACTGCAACACATTTTCTTACTGAATATTTTTTTTGTCTTGTTTGTAAGTACAAATATCTAAAAATCCTTAAAAAAGAAAAATTACCTGATGACATTAGATATTAAGTCTAAAAAATGTAGTGGGGTTTATGCTTAAAACAAGAAAAATCTATTTGCCAGCAGGGTAGGAAATATAAACTTGTTTGAATTGAGCTGTCAGATGTATTCTTTTAACTAAGCTTGTCATGAGAGATCTGCAACTTTATGATATGGCTAAAACAAGGCATCTTAGGAGGCAGAATCATTATAATTATGACAATAAATTAAATTAAATGCTGCCTATGGAGGCAGCTCGCAATGTTTTTGGAACAGAGTCGGAGTGTGTGCGTTTGCACCACGGTCCTATTAAAACTTCACACCGAGATCCATTTCCTGCGTGCTCCTGCAGGATAATCACAATCACCATCCCTCATTCGGCCTTATCTATGAGAATTTCATACACCTTACTACCCTCTTATCGCTCCTTGCACACTCCCTCTATACCCCCGCTCCTCTGTCAGGTATTGCGTCACTCCCTCCTTCCAGCGACTCCTCATCAGAAGTGAGTGATATGTCAGAGAACTGGGCGGTTTCATCCATCTTGCATACGCCCATCCATCTGGACATCTGTAATCTGTTTTAGAGCTGAGTTATGGCCTAGCGCCCTATCTAAAGAAGAGCAGGCCCCAGTAAAACTCACTCCATGGTGTGTGGTGTGTCTATACACACACTAGACTGCACAGATGGGTCATTGTGCTGTGAGAGAAATGGACTGTTTGGTATTAATAGCTGAAAATAATGAGGATTATTCACTTACATGCTACTTGAAGAGCAGACATGCCCCGATAACTACACTAGAGAACACACTCAAGGAAACATCATCAGAGAATACACCTGACTAGCATATTTTTAGAACGTGTCATTCCTGAAATGATACTTTAGTTACTCATTAAAGTAATTATAAAGAGTAATTGTAATATGGAATATGGAATTAAAGTAATTAAATTATATAGTAAATCGGATTGCTAGGATGATTATTTTATTCAGTACATCATATATTGTTTTCTTTGGGTTAAACAATTTTATTGACTTTTTTTTTTTCTTTTATTGTACCAAACCTGCACAATTTACTTTCTTCCGTGGAACATTAAATGAGAAGTTTAGCTGAATGTCCAACCTGCTTTCCTCCATACAATCAAAGTAGATTAGGTGAAAGGACTGTCAAACTTATTATTATTATTATTATTATTATTATTATTATTATTAGGGTTAATGATGTGAGGCTAAGTTTTTGTCCAGTTATTTTTAATTATTAAAAAATAAAATTGCAAATGCAATTCAAACAAAACAATTACTTCTATGATGAACATGTTTTTAATCACTAAATTCAAAGTCATTTTAATATTTATTCTGGGGCTTCAAGTAAAAAAAATTAATGTGGTATAACTGTCTGGAGAGAGTAAAAAATGAAATAAAACATAAAAAGCAATGTTGGCATGAGTTGCGCAGTACAATGATTCATATTTGAAAAACCAAATAAAAGTTATGTGGTTTAACCAGTATGGATATAGCTATGTTATTGTTATGTGACAAATCAAAGCTAAACGTATAAAGCACAGAAAACCCCTTTACACCATTAAATCTGTTTGTGAAGGGTTTTTATCTTTATTTTGACACACTGGTGGCCAAGAGTTTAGAATAACTTATCGAAATACATTTTTACTTTTTATCCACCAAAATGGCATTTAACTTATCACAAATACAGTCAGGATATTACTGATGTAAAAAACAGCACCATCACTATTTGAAAAAAAGTCATTTTTGATCAAATCTAGACAGGCCCCATTTCCATCAACTTCCAACACCTTATCCTTGAGTAATCGTGCTAATTTGCTAATTTGGTACTATAAAATCTAACACAGCTGAAAGCTAATTGGTTAAATGAAGCTTAACATTGTCTTTGTGTTTGTTTTTGAGTTGTCACAGTATGCAATAGACTGGCATGTCTTAAGGTCAATATTAGGTCAAAAATAGCAAAAAAAGAAACTAGAAACTCTATACAATAGGCTCTATAGACTATACAATGCTTGAAATTGACAAAAAAACTGAAGATTTCATACAAAGTTGTACAAAGTGGGTTCAGCTGACAGCTTCATTGAATTCTACCCACTCAACACCAGTTTCATGTACAACAGTAAAGAGAAGACTCAGGGGTGCAGGACTTATGGGAAGAATTGCAGAGAAAAGGTCACTTTTGAAACAGAAAAACAAAGAAAATGTTTGAGTGGGCCAAGAAACACAGACGTTGGACACCAGATAATTGGAAAAGAGTGTTATGGATCTTAACACCATAGAGGTTTTGTGGGATCAGCTAGACTGTAAGGTGCGTGAGAAGTGCCCGACAAGACAATCACATCTATGACAAGTGCTACAGGAAGTGAGGGGTGAAATGTCACCTGAGTATCTGGACAAATTGACAGCTAGAATAACAAGGATCTGGAAAGCTGTCATTGCTGCACTTGGCGGATTTTTTTGATGAGAACTATTTGAAGTAGTTTAAGAAGTTCTGAAATGTTTTCAAAATTTGAGCCAAAATTGACTCAAAAATTAAATCTCTACAAACTTAAGATTCTTTTAAAAGCTTTATAATTTTATCACCTCGGGCAACCTTATATATCAATGAACCAATGTTTTTATAAGTCATTATTCACTGAAAATCTTGCCTTGAAAACCTTACTTCAGTGCTTAGCTCACAATTTACTTTCATTGCATATAAAAGAGTATTCACAGAAAACATAAATCATGTGGGTTCAGAATGGCATGAGGGTGAGTAAACATTTCTATTTTGGGTGAACTATCCCTTTAAACTGAATCAGAAGTCGATTTCATTTCTGAGAAGATTAATATGGCTCAGCATTTGAACTGAATCGCATCTGAAGATTCGTTTTTGAGTTGAAACCAACCAATCTTGTGATTCATTTCCTGAAATGGATCAGATGATGTCCGTTTTGACTGACTGAAGAAGCTAACCATTTGTTTGTCGCTGCATTGTAATTGACAACTTTCAAAAGTCCTCTAAAGAAAACTGGTCTAAGCAAAGTGAAGATGATGAGGATGACGAAGATGATGACGTTCGTCTCGGTGGGGTTTGCCCTCCAGTGGCATGAGATGAAAGCGCTTATCAGCACCAACAATGTCACGTCACTGTGAGTTAGTAGCAGTGTCTTTCACACCTTAATAGACTTACACAGCAGGTGGACTGCAGATCAACGTGTGCGAGAATGTGTGCAGCCTATGTGAGTTTGTTATGCTGAAGATAAAGGACTCAAAGGCTTTGCATCACTTATGACTCTCGCACATGTTTCACTGAGTGTCCACGGTCAAGCTTACAATTCCATTGAGTGGACATGAGCGGATATCACATACACATTCATGCATTTATGTGTCTGCTATCTCAGCAGGATTCGGAATAGGACATGCTCGAGATGCTCCACTCCAGATATTGTTTCGTTTATGACTGCTCTCATTCAGATGGGATTTGTAATATCTCTGTTGTTTCTTCTAGACAGCAATGAGTCTCCATTTTGGGTTTGTTCAAATCCCTTACCCTAAGTATGAGCAATAGAAGTGATTCTTGCATTAGGAAACCCCCACAATTAAATAGAATTAAGTGTCCAGAGCTATGAACCTCTGTGTAATAGCATTTTTCTCCTGACATTTCAGAACTGGAAGTTGTTAACTGTTCTTCAAGTTGTTAGTTTGTTGACCTGTGTGTGTTGATTCTTCAGCGCTAGAGTTTAGACACCAAACTTTATTCCCCTGGTGACTCAGATAGGAAGATGCAGCTTGAACACTTACCACAACGATAAGACCACACAAAGAATGTTGCTTCATTCCATCGACAGGAAATAGTTGGTGTGTTAGCGTTTGTTTGTGTGTGCGTTAGGATATATGTGCTGTGGATGTGGAGATATGAACTGCAAACAGGAATAAAAACAGCAAAACGTGTGCGACCAATACTGATAATCACAGAGACTGTGGAAAACAAGATCTATATTCGGGAAAAACCTGCAGCTGTGAAATTATCCAACTGACCAGGCACAAACTGCAATAAAGAACACAATTAAGTCCTTAAAATAGTATGTTATCCCACAACTAACATGGTAGGTGATTGTCTTTTGTACAGAAATGTATGAGTGAATTGCACAAAAAACATATCCAAAATCAGAAGAAAAAATAAGATATTATATATTATATATATGTATAGATATTAAGAAAATAAAGCCTATTTTTATGATCAATAAGATGTTTTTGCATTATTTTCATGACAGTTAAGAACATCTTCCTCCTCTCAAATCCTCATTATTATCATTGCAATGTCTCCAAATGTTTTACTTCTGTTATTCTCAATGGTCATTCTCTTTAGATTACAGTAACAAATTACAGTAATACAATGATTTTGCTGTTCAGACTTGAAATAAGCATAAATAAAAGGTACTAAGGTTGCTACTGGAAGTGGTATTAAGGAGGTCAGCAAGGGGTGTTCACCCTGTGGTTTGTGTGGGTTCTAATGCCCCAGTATAGTGACGGGGACACTATACTGTAAAAAGGCACCTTCCTTCAGATGAGACATTAAACCGAGGTCTTGACACTCTGTGGTCATTAAAAATCCCAGGACACTTCTCGTAACGAGTAGGGGTTTAACTCCGGTGTCCTGGCCATATTTCCCCCATTGGCCCTAATCCATCTTGGCCTCCTAATAATCTCCATCCCTGAATTGGCTATGTCACTCTACTCTCTTCTCCACCAATAACCAGTGTATGGTGGGTGTTCTGGCGCACTATGGCTGCCGTCGCCTCATCCAGGTGGATGCTGCACACTGGTGGTGGTTGAGGAGATTTCCCCTATACTAGTGCAACACATATTACTATTAAGTATATACTTTAAAATGTATTTAAAATGTATTTTATCGTAATTTTTTGGCATTACAGAGACACGAGAGGTAATCGATGGCGAAATCTTTAGAAATTGTACGAGTGGGCTCATACAAAGTGAACAATGTTATTATGATTTTTTTATGAAGTTTAACCCCAAACCTACTGTATAGTCAAGTCAAGTCAAGTCAAGTGGTTTTTATTGTTGTTTCAACCATATACAGTTAGTACAGTACACAATGAAACGAGACAATGTTCCTCCAGGACCATGGTGCTATATAAAAACAACATATGACAAACACCGAACCACATGAGACTACACAGACTAAATAAAGTACCTAAATAAAGTGCACGTGCAAACGTGTGCAAAAAGTACGGGACAGTACAATAAATTACTAACAATGAACAGGACAGTAGATACAGTGAGAGACAATGCAGTGCCGACCAGTACACAGTAGTGCAAAAAGATGACAGTTTCTAAAAATGGAATGTAAACATAAACTAGCCGGCCGGCAGTATAACATACAGGCATACTGTATAACCTGGGCATGTTCTTCACAGGTTCTGCAAGATTCAACAAACTTAAAGTAAGTGATAAAAAAAAATGAAGTGGATTAGTCAGAGAAAGCCTTAATGATGAGTTTCACACTTAAAATCATGGTCTGTCATTAAGCCTGAGCGTGAGTATCTTCCTTTTACGCATGTAAACAACTCAAGATCAAAGGCGTTCTGATTGCCCTTTTTCAATCTCCTGTCTCTGTGTTTTGAATCCATTAGATGGACCACGATACTTTTCAGGGGAGCCACATTGACGTGTGTACGTGACATCATTAACCCTGTATCCCAGCGTCATAGTGTTAGCGTTAGCATTAGCGTTGTTTGTCCCTCTGTGATAAACAGGATACAGGCCATTAGCCTAATCACACACAAACAAGTCATCTTTTCTTCTTTTCATCTTCTTTCTGTCTTCATCCACGTAGTTTGCCTCTCCATGTCTCTGTTTTGTTGGCATTAGCGTAAGAGTCTCACAGTCAACAACCAGACTCTGGGTTCTGAATTTCAGGCATTTTAGAAAATTGCCCCTTTGGATTCAACATTTCTTTGAAAAAGTCTTTCAGAAGACAGACCCAAGGACAAAATAAGCTCAAACTATGTTTGCTACATGCACAAGTATTGTTGTATCAGATGAGTCTCCGATCTCTGATGCTTTTCAAAGAGCGCACAGTAAATTCACAGAAGTTTGCAAGATTTGCTGGTGGTGATGACAAGGGTAGCAGATGTAATTGTAATGGTGGCTATACGTCTGTCCCACCGACGTTGTTTAAAATGGCTATCAAATATTCTGTAGCCAAGAGAAACCTCTCTAATCCGATTCTATACATTTTTATTTGATTCCTGGTTTTCCATCTGAGGTGTGCCATGTTGTTTAAACAGAGCAGGGTAAAACCCACATGGAGGAAATCAGATGTTCCTGTGGTGTTATAGTGTCTTATCACTGTGTTTTCTACTATCACAAATTGCAGCTTCGCATTTAGAGTATGCATAAATGTGTAAATAGTACAGTAAATCTCTGACACTGTCAACTTGTGCTCCGTTGTTGTCTGTGGTATGTTGTGACAGCACTGCTGTTGTGATGGAAAACTTTTTCCACAATGACAAGTACTCCATGTCTCTAGGTGTCATGATGACGCTTATCTCATAACTATTGCTACTTGTCATTACTTGCCATTGTCATTAATTGCAAAATGAAAAAAAAATCACTTCGAAAGATCAGATTAAAACGAAAAAGGAATTGGGTGCAATGTGAACAAATCCTGAATTATCTGGACACTTAGATACATCAACCAAGGGCTGAATGGCTTGGTCAAGGGTACAAAGGTTTTACCCCTAGTTGCAACCATAGATCTTTAATCTTTTAACCTTAAATGAGATGTATTTATAGTCTGTTTATAGTTAATAACTATATACATTATATATACATGTACATATACTATATACATTTTTGCAAATCTTGTTATACGTGTCTCCAGGTACAATTCACTGCAATTTCCATGTGAAATAAACACTGCTTCAATATCTGTGTGTTTTATTCACTTTCACTCAAATCATGACTTTAATGGCCGATTATGAATTTATAAATACTTATTTTTCTGTCTATTACTCAGACCCTGCTATTTTATCTTATCGACACACTTTTACTCTAACACATTTTTTGAAAAAGATACATTTTAATGCTTATATAACAGACCTGCCTACATATATACACTTATTCCAGTGTGATTAGCTTGTGCGGTAGCTCACCAGATATGGCGTTGGAAATGCATTCAAAGGACCGCAGTTTAAGTCTAGCCATGAACTCAAGCTGTCACGTGACACTGAAATAATGTGGTTGTTCAGGACATTTTATTTTTAAGTTTGCTTCTTTAAAACACTAATGGTGTGGTGGTGGTGTAGTGGGCTAAAGCACAGAACTCATAAGCAGAAGGTTCCTGATTCGATCCCTACAGCCACCACCATTGCCTTAGAGCAAGTTACTTTACTCCAGGTTGCTCCATCCACTTGTATTGTAAGGACCTCCTTAGCTAAGATATTTTTAAATGTTTTCTGGAGAAGTTATTAAGTCATACACACCTGGGATATCATGAGGGTGAATAAATAAGTAAAGAATATAAATTTTTGAGTGAACTATCCCTTTAAACAAACTGGACTTCCCAATGTTACTTATAAGTGAATCTTTCCATTCCATCACAATAGTTTTGCATTCCAAACATCTTCGTTATGAAGCGCCAGCACTGAAACAAACTTGTTTTGTTTAAACAAAAACCAAAAAAAACTGTATCCAGGATGATAGGTGTCAGTATAGAGTCTAAAACCACAAGTAGGCCTACTACTGGGACTGACGGGACGAGTAAGTGACAGTTCAAAACTTACTGAGTGCACCTTTAAGGATGTCTTTATAAAGATGACGTTTTGTAATTGTTTCCACGAGCGCATGAAAAAATGAGCAATATATTGTACCCCTCTGTCTGTCATGCATAATCGCTGTTTTGCAAAAGCATCACATGTTGAGACTAATCGCAATGCAAACTCAAGATGCTTTGCTCTTGGCTCACTTTCATTTTTAAAGCCGAAGCAGCTCCTCTCTCCTTACACTATACTCCTTCTGCAGCTTCCGAGGAACTGCACAAGTGAAGAGCGCAAGGATGGGAATTCATCACAATGATTTGAGGAGGTTTTGTTTCTGGCCCAGGCTTGCGTGCCTCCTATCACCTATATGAAATGGCTTTGCACATTCAGTAAGAACACTGTTATTGCCTGGCCCAACCATCCTTGGTTTCTGGAGCTGGTGGAGCTGTTCGATGGCTAAGACCCTCTTGTCCTGCTACTGTCCCAGGCAGTGACTTTGCGCTTTTGTTGAATGTGCTTATGGTTCCCTGGTTGAGCTGCTTGAAGAGGTGAGCTTGCACGCACTCTCCTTGAAGACCATGCTGTTACTCGCTTTGGCATCTGTAAGGCATGTGAGGGATCTTTAGCCCCGTTCGGTCCATGATCCTTGTCTGGAATTTTGGCCTGCCTTGTCTTAAGCTGTGTTTAAGCCTAGGTGCGATTAAAGTTCTGACCACTCCCTTTAAGGCTCAGGTATTAGCTTTAAATTATTTTCTCCTCCTCATTTTGAATCAGACGAGGCACAAAAATTGTACATGCTCTGCCCTGTGATGGCGCTGTGCTTGTACATTGGTAATTATTTTTGGCTGACAGTCGTTCGAAAGGTTTGGCAGTCTCCAAGCAGAGACTTTCTCATGGGATCTCATTGTTGATGCCATTGCACTCAAGTATGATTCACAAGGCAATCAATGTCCCATAATTGTAATGGCCCATCCTACCAGGGGCATGGCTTCTTCTCGAGACTGGGCTAATGGTGTGTACTTACAAGAAATGTGTCTGGCAGAAGGCTGGGCTTCCTCTAACTCCTTTGTCAAGATCCATTACTTTGATATTTCCTCTTTCTCTTCCCAGGTCTTTTGAGAGTTGAAATCCTTGTGTCCACTGGACACTGCAGTGTACGTATTTCTTACTACCCTTTTGGCTAGAGGCATTCTTTTTGCATTATCAGTTTGTGGCCATTATTGCTTTACAAACTACATGTGTGGTTGTACTGTATATCATAAATTTGTGTATGTATTTGTACTCAATGTTTCACTTCCTGATGGCTAGTGTCATTGTTGACTTCAAACCCCTTTGTAGGGCATTTTGGTTTATCTTCCTATTTTTCAATATGTTCTGTGCTTTCTATCCTACTGGTTTGTAGAGTGAGACGTGTGAAAACAGTAGCATGCTGCAATGGTATAGATTCCCTATAGCGTCAGCATCTGACGCAGCGTCGAAGTGACCGACTTGAAAAGGAACACTCAGGTTACGACTGTAACCTCATTTCCCTGAAAGGAGAGAACGAAACACCGCATATGCCTGCTGTACTACTAATTTCTCGCTGTTAAAGGTTTGAGAGAAGCACTCTGTTCTCTTCAGTCAAAAATCCTAATGAAACGCCATTGTGCTGCAGAGAATATTCCCGATATGATGCGAGTATCACGGGCAAAGCGTCAAGCACCATCTGCCAATAGATTGCCGTGATTGTAAAGGCTTGAGAGAACGTCATTCTTGGGAGGAGCTCCCCATAGCGCCGTCACCAATTGACACAGCGTCTCATTCCCTCCTTTCAAGGAACCAAGGTTACAGTCGTAACCTGAGCGTTTTACTCAAAGCACCATGGTTCAACTTTGGTTAATTTTCATACAACTATTGTGAGGGAATGCAAAAGTATTTCAGAAAAGAAATCCCCTCCCTGTCCTCCAAGAGCCTTTGTGTTGATCCTACTGTCATGCTACTGACAAAGTTTTTTTGGAAGCTTCTGGGGTAGAAATTGATTTGACATGGAAAAATTACAATTAAGCTTGAATGCTGCTTCTTTCAATATCTGTATTGCGTGGCACAAAGTCTGTTCACTATTGCCCTGGGATTCTGTTTTGTCTAATCCTCAGTTTACATCACTTGATATGTGATTGCAACACTTTGTGAATGGGCTGTAATAGAAGCTGTTGTAAAATCTGACTATATTTCACCTATATGATCAATCATTCCATAATACGATAGTCTCTCTTAATCTCACTTTCGCTATCTCTATGTCTTACTCTCTTATTCTTTTGAAAAGTCCCACATGTGGCAGTGATGGTGTAATTTCCAATGTTGGCTGATTTCTCTGTTGATGTGCGCAGTTGGGGACTAGCGCAGCTGTGCTTACCTCTATGTGCATCCTGCTGGGAGTCACAGTTTGTTGTAAATTATCTTGCTAAACTCTTTCTGGAGCATGCAGTTCTGACTGGGATAATGTGAGCTCCAACCTTTAATCAAGCGTGAGGCGACCCATCTCATCAATTGCCACAGAGACGCTGACAGTAAGGGCCGTAGTTTCACATATTGTACACACACACACACACACACACACACACACACACATGGGTGTGTACACTTCATTCATGAGACATTCTGTCCAAATTTCTCTCACCAAAAAACTAAAAATAAATCATAACATATTAATTTCTTGGTTTGTTTGTTTGGGTGGGTGCAATAAAAAAAGTGGATAAACCATTTTTGAAAGTTGGGGGGGGGGTTACACCAAACTAGATCGCGCAGCCTTAAAGCCCAGGGCACCCCTTGGTAGTCAAGGGCCCCTGGGCACTGGCCCCATTGGCCCGGTCAAGAAACAGTTGAAGATGTCACTGCCAGTAGTGAAGTATACATTAATTCATGTTTTATTAATTGTTTTGGTCACTTTGAGGTGGATATCTTGTTGGTGCTGACAATGCGGGATAAAAAAATATTTACTCTCTTTCCCTTTTGTAGAGCAACACATGTGGTGCATGAGAAGAATTGAGCAAGGTTATTGATAGGCCACTTATTTTCCAACTAGATCTAACAAACCTGGTACAGATATTCCTGCTTTTTAAGGCATTGTGGCGAATATTTTTTTGTGAAAGTGGAACGACTGTTGCAAGTGATTCTCTAATTGAACCACTTGATCTAGGGTGCCACAAATGTTTTGGTGAAACAAGGTATCTGACCGAGATTGAGAAGTGAATGGTCTGTGGAGGTGAGCGAGGACAGACAGCTGAATCAGTGACAACATGTCTTGGGAAGGACTTCATTTTTGGGGGAACTATCCTTTTAAAATATTGGATAAATTAATGGGAAAACATATTTTTATGGGAATTTGAGAACAGGAAGGGTCAACATCATCATGTTGGGACAAGTAATGCCTGTCTAGTGGAGGCCGCCGGTCCAGATATGCATAGCTCATTTGTCACGTTTTACCTTGACGATGTCTGGTGCATTTACAAGAAAGATCCGTCTGAGTGCTGTCGTCCATCATAGGACTGATTTGACAGGATAAGGCAAAGCCAAGTCCTCTGAAGTCAAGTTATACAACGTTTGTAATTTGTCTCAGCCTTAGGCCCAGTGGCGTAGGCAAGGGTGGGCTGGATATTAGAGACATTTTTTTTGGCTTAAAATGTTAATTTATAAAATTAGTTAAATAATTGCATAAATTCTGATTTTTGAAAGTGTGAAAGAACTGTTTAAATGGTCCGCTTCTCTGTTGTTAAGGAACATTTGATTAAAAAAAAATTAAAAAAATAATAGTTGGGTGAAAACTTGGCCCATCCATTTTTATTGATGCCCACACAAAAGTTATTTCCTGGCTAAGCCCTTTAGGCCATGTACACACTAATACCTTTTTTGGTTGAAAAGTCAGTTTTCCATTTCCTGACATCATTGTTTTCCAAAGTATATTGTACTAGAGTACAATATGATTGTACAGAATTTCTTCTTGATTCTTAATGAGTTGCCAATTTAATTTATGTGAAAAACCATATTATCGCAAAAACAGTGTATGAAGAAAGCCACGTTTCCATCCAAGGGTGGTCAGAAGGATTAAATCGTCACTTCCAGAGAAATATGTAGCCACTGTGAGTGTTTATAGCACGCAGACAAACCACCGTAAAGAGCTTTGTCTCATTTTTGGGAGCTACAGCACTATATACGTACAGACAGTGTCTCGTTTGGAAGGCTGCGTCCTCTGGAGGTCGCGTTTCTCGGCCGTATACGTCATCAAGTCTGTCTCGTTTCAGAAAAGTGAGTAGGACACTTTGAAAGCAGCCTTCGAACGTGACATTCCTTCATGGGAATTTGGAGGATGCATGAGGTGTATCCTTTGTGGGCACTCACAACCCACAATTCTTTGCTTTAACGGAAATGTCTAAAACAAATTAGCCCGTAAATATGATGTTCAAACGCAAGAAATTTTAATTCCCAAATTGACGTACCTCAGTAGATGGGTGCAGAGTATGTAATATGTATAATTATATTAATATATAATTAATATAAAGTATTAGACTTTAAAAGTAGACCTGCAAAATATATTTTCTTTTCTCTTTACATCATTATAACTCTTCTAAAATGTACCTCATGTATTCCCTTCTAAAGGGACTTTGTTCCCTTCTCACTCTCAAAGCGCTTGCGCTTGTTAAAGAGTGGCGTGCTGTCATAGCAACCATGTTACGTTCCGTTCCGTTTGTCTCACGAAGGCCATCTCGTTTATTCGAGACTTGTTTAAAGGAGGTCACTCTTCTACAAGTGTCCTGTAGTGATTTGACATTTACCCTGCATTCATGAATCAGCATTGATATTCTTAAGCAGCCATTTCTTTTCAGCAGGTGATGATGACTGCTGACTTGGGGTAAAAATTGCATACAGTAAAATAATTTAATGCTGCCAAGTGTAATTTTCCCATTGAATTCACAATCACGGAATTCCAATATTCTGTATGTATATACTGTAGATTCAAAATACCTGCTTAAAGGGATAGCCCGTCATTTCCTTACCCTGATGCAGTCTCAAACTCGACTGACTTTCTTTCTTCTGCAGAACACAAACTGGAGGATATTATGATGCGTTTTTGTCCATACAATGCAAGTCAATGTGGTCCAAAACTTTCAAACACTCATGTACACGCGCTGGACACGCACTGAGGAAGGAAGGGTAATCAGGCTTCTCTCATTATCATATCAAGGAGACTGCAAATGGCAAGATTTAAAGTGAAAAAGGAGTAATATTTTAGTAAGCGTAAACTGATTACGCTTTGGACCCTATTGACTTGCATTGTATGGACAAACACACGTCATAATATCCTTCCAAAAAATCTTTGAATCTTCGAATATGAACAATTTACTCTAATTGATAAATTACTATAACCATAGTTTGCTTAGCACATGTTGACTGATTTTATTACAAAAGTCCTTTGTACAGATAAATAAATAAAAACAATTACGTCTATTACATAATGGATTTTAATACTTGTATAATAATCGTTACATCCCAGATTCAACAGTCAGTGACCAATATTAATTTTACGCTTCAAAGTAAAACATGCTGAACAAAATAGTGCACTAACACAAGTACATATTTTATTTAACATCAGCCACAGATTGTACACGTTCATGATATTAAAAAGAACAAATGTGACAAATTTAAAAGATGAGCCAAAAAATAAATAATTTTGTATGGAAAATATACAATTAGTGCCCAAAGGCCCCTTAATATCAAACTCAAGTTAGTTTGGCATCAACCAATCTCCATAACAAGAGCAAGGTATAGAGATCAATACAAATAGAGAGCGAGGAAGGTCTTAAGGTCTTATGCTCTTAAACAAATGTCTTCAACATTGTTTCCCTTCATTTGCTGGAGCTCTTGATGGCCCAGTAGCCGATATTGGAAACTAACCCGGTTTACAAATTTCCCGCTCGACACCATTCTCACCACTGTGTTATCACAACCAACCTTCATTTGAGCTGATAGGAAAAGAGATTAAAAAGACAGACATTTGGAGAGACAGGTAACAATAGAGATTATAAAATGTTGTATAAGAATATATGAGTTGTAGTGTGACCAATACTTATATTTTACATTCTTACCTGGTCCATTAAATGAGTAGCAAAGATCTACCATGGGGAACATCTTGGAAGTGTCCATGCCATTTCCTCCAAGAAGCTCTACAAAATCTCCAGATGCTGCACAACCAGGTATGGATCTCTACACGGAACACACACAGATGTCTCACACTCATATATCATGGCACAGAAATGATCCACTTCACCTTTAAACAATGAAATAGCTAATTCAATGTTTCTAAATAAAGCTCTTTGGATATTTGGAAAGATGGTTGATGTAAAGGCTACATTTCTAGACCATTTCTATAATCACCTTGAGATCATTGTGTTGACCAAGACTGAGCTCTCCAATTTGGATCTCTACTGGATAGATTATAGAGAAACTGCAGTTCCTGTGCTGCTGTGGTATTACCATGGTGAAACTGCCCTCTGGGGTCTGAGATACAACATTGCAGGCTACAAAGAGAGAAACAGATGGTTAACAATATGATCATACATTGGGCTCTTCTTAGGTTTTGACTTGTATGTGGTTTCTGCATGATCCATATGTCCACTATGATACGCTAAGAGGGATAATAGTGGAAATGGCTGTTTTTCTTCAAACCAAAACTCTTGCTAACACACCGAGTACTGCAAAGAGCCATTTTTATTATTTTATTGATTTACTCAATAAATGCAAAATGCATAACAAATATTATCAGTTTATAAACACTTCCTTTTCACCCTGTTCCTCACACAATGCTATCTTATGACACCAAAATACTTTTACTATAGCACATGACTTGGTCATGGGTATTAAGGTGGTACATTTTAACATTCACATTACATAACCAGCTACATTTACAAGCTTATTCGAGTGTGATCAAGTTGCAAGCTAGTTCATCCGATGGATGCAAAGGACTGGGGTATGAGTCCTGTAGGGCATACGATTTGACATGTGAGGCGAATGTGCCATAGAAGCACCACAATATGACGTGGTTACTTCAGCAATTACATTTTTCATCTAACATTTGCATTTATGAGACTATCGGTTAGATTTAGGGTAGGAAGGTTGGTAGGTTTTGTTGATTTGAAACTCAATTAATCAACATTAACCTAAAAAAAACGCTTTAAATCGCTTTTAGAGCCACCCAGTAGACATTTCACATCGGTCATTTTGCGAAAATGTCACCACAGCCACGTCATTTCCAAGAGATCAGGCTGAAAATTCCCGATTAAATACATTTGCTTCTGTCACACTGGTTTCCAGTAGCACTTACGGAATGGGTTGATGAGTTTACGAAATGTTATTGTGAAACTGCTCCCTGATTGGTGGAGCCTGAAGAACAGCATGGCGACATTCTGAGAAGAGCGTGCGATTGGCCGAGCCACTCCAGTCTCGCAGTAATCAGAGTAACGTTCATACAGAGGCAGAGGATGGTCCTGTGAACTTGGAAACTTTTCCCCCTTCATCACCCAGCCATCAAACACCTTCAAGGCAATCACAGCATAAATACAGAGACTTAAGTCAATGAAACTAAACTTAAAACATTTACATTTAATGTAATTACATTTTACATTCAGCACAATTAAGCTTGGCTTGAGTTCTATTTAAAGCCGAACTGTCCTACCATCTTCCATTGGTCAAATATATAGCCCGCCCCAAACTCATGCCATTGGTTGAGCCAATGTTGCTATTTCAGGCTGGCCAGGATGCTTAAACAAACAGAGCAATATATCAAAAGCGCCACAGTGTTTACACTTTTCAGGGAAATCAGCCATCAAAAGGTTTGCTTATAGTTGACTCTGCATATTAAGCTAGGATAGGAGTAATATTCTAACATTGATAAAATTACACATTTCACCTTTGATTCTCTTCAGCTTGGTTTTGTTCTATTTAACTGTGTAGGGCTCAGATTAGCTCTGTCGGTTCAACTCAGTTCCAGTCAGGTCAGGTTCAATTCCCTTCAGTTGAACCCTGCTCTAATTGTTTCAGTTCAGTTGAGCTGCACATCAGTTTGGTTTCATTGCTAATAAATTGGATTTCCGCTCATTTAATTTACGTTCCATTGAACAGGAATGAATTCGGGTTCAGTTGATTAACTTTAACTGTATTCCATACGATTTCTTTTTTCCAGTCCTATTAAACCACATTAATCTGGCATAAATCTTGCACACTCTGTAAACTGAAATCTGAACTGCGCTCATGACAGAATTAGTGGTCTGTAATAACTTTAACTGCCTTAGAGCTGTCGTCATAGTGCTGTTTTGTTCAATTAGATTTTTCATTCAGTTTTGTCGCTGTGTGACATAATTTTGTGATCTTTTGGCGCTCTGACTTAACCTGGCTTAGTGTAAAATACACAGATGCACAAACAGCCTCAAATATACAGACACACTTATTAACAACCACAAGCACATCCACACATAAAGATAATTCAAGTCTGTGTAATACTATTAAATTGCTTTTTGTAATAAATTAAATTTTCTTTTTGTAATTCACACAATGTTATTAGAGGTTCAGTAGTGTTATTGTTACATTAAATGTGAATAAATCTGTGTTTTATGAGTGTTTGTATATGTGTATGATCATTTCACCTTTATAAAATCTCCTCCTCTGCAGTCGATGTTGACAGAGTCGTACTCAATACTAATAATGTCGCTGGGCTCGCCGATGAAAAAGACACCGCAGTTTAACTGTGGACGCTCTGCTGTAAATGTGAATTGACCCTCTATAGCCACCATGTCCAGACATCCTGAGAGACCGAGAGGAAGAAAAAGGAGAAATAAAAGAACACAAAAGGTGAGAAAAAAAAATGTTGTGGTGCCTTATTCACGGCAGAAAATGTATCTTGAATTAAGTTGAATTAGGTGTTTTTATCTTGTTACATTAATCATTAAATGTGTGTGTGTGTGTGTGTGTGTGTGTGTGTGTGTGTGTGTGTGTGTGTGTGTCTTTTTGGTTCAGTTTTATATTAAACTGTTATTCAATCAAGACCCGGCCCCGCCCTCCGCCCTGCCACCGTATGTTTTCATCGTTTTTACTGGAACGCAAGACTTTTTCTAGTATGCAGAGTAAAATTTGGTTACTATTGACTCGTCTATGCATATGGAGTACTGTTGCCTTGAGGAGCCCTACCTGCATGATCTGAGCCTTATAAATTAGTTTTGCAGGTGTATCCTAATTTATTCAGATTGATTCAGATGATATTAATTTGTACTTGAATTAAACCAGTTCATTTAGATGCTACCACATTAAGTGCATGAAGACATGTTCAGCTTACCTGACAAAACATTTGTACAGTGAATATACAAATTAGAAATGTGATAAATAACCACTCTTTAAATATTACACTAAAAATACAAAAAATACAAATATTTACTCAGTTCAATTTCATAAGAATTTTCCATCAAATTGAATTGAGAATTTTTTAAACAAAATAAAAAATATAGATTTTAAGTTGTATTAATTTATTTTTTTAAACTTTCTGTTATGAAATTGAATTGCGTAAACCTTAAAAATAGGCTATATATATATATACTTAAATCCCAATGGGTTGAGGACTTGTTGAAATATGGTTCTGTTAGTACTCACTGAGCGCTCTGCGGTACACAAACTCCTCTGGTAACTCTCTCTTCAGTTCAGAGCTCAGCAGAGATAATAACCCTTCCGGGCTGATCTCGTTATCCTGCTAAAAGACCAAGAAACAGGAATGACTAACAGTTTCCAGATTAGATAATAAAATAAAACATCGTAATAAATTCCATTGTGTTGGATTTAAGGATTCCTTCAATGCAAAGTGTCTAATTTTCCCCACTGTAGCCTATGATTTTTTTGAGATGAGGCAATATTCTTTTGGAGATGATTAGTTTCTCTGTTCTTTAAAGCATTGGTACATATAGTGTATGATAAAACAAATACATAGGCTAATGTTCTTTGCAAGGGTGTAGGTTTGGTTTGAAAGCTGGTTGGGACAAATTGCAAGGATAATATTAAAAATGTTGGAATTAAGAAAATGCGAGAAAATCAGTATGGTAATATAGGCTAAATAATATTATTACCTCATATAACAAATTTAATTTCTTAAAGTATTTCTCTGCCCTAACATATTAAATATTAAGCTTTTTTAAGATTAATTTTTTTATTTAATATTTTTTAATAATTCACAAATTAAGAATTGACCACTAGTGCTGCTCAATTAGCAGGAAAAATGTGATATGCGATAAACTTGGATAATATGCAGTGATATGCAATGTGATAATCCTAAAACTAATGGGTCAAAATATTTTAGAATAAAAATATCCAAGGGACATGAAGTTACATTCTGTAAAAATGTAATATCCAGTGTGCAACATAAAACATTTATTGGGAGTTATACTGGCATCTTAAAATTCTGGATGTCAGTGTGTGTGTGTGTGTGTGTGTGTGTGTGTGTGTGTGTGTGTGTGTGTGTGTGTGTGTGTGTGTGTGTGTGTGTGTGAAAAACAATATGGCAATATGTTAACAAACTGGCATTTAAAGGGTTAAAATCATAGAAATGTATGATCAGGACATATGACTGATGTTGGTGAAGTCAGTGAAAGTGGAAAATATTCTTAATATATAATATTTTTATACAGGTTTTTGATGTGGACATTTTTGACCACTAAGGTCCTGTTTATTATTTAACAGCAATGCATCAAAATCAGTGTTGTTGCAAATCACTGACATCCCAGACTGTGATAATCAAAAAACAAAAAAACGCGTTTCATAAAAAAAAAAAAAAAAAAAAAAAAAAAAAAAAAAAAAAAACAACAGTGGCATTATATAAACAAACTGGCATTTAAAGGGTTAAAATCCTGAAAATGTATATTTGGTTGTTTTGATCAGGACTGATGTTGGTTAAAAAACGTAACTCGTTGAAAGTGGAAAATAATTTTAATATATAATATTATTATGGCAGTTTTTTGACGCGGACATGTTTGTCCTCTGAGGACCTCTGAGAAACTTTTTTTAATTGACGCATAAGGGTTAAATGACGCCTTTGTAAACTAAGTGTGAAACCCTTATTTCAAGAGTGTGCGCGCAACATAACTTTTATATAATATAATATACAAAAATTATATTAGGGTGAATTCAAGTAATTTTTACCACTTTTGATATTCAGTTCACTGTTAAAAATAAGAAAAAGAAAGAAAAAAAAAGTGGCTCTATATGCCTGAATTTACCCTATTGAATATTTACTGCCAAACATTAATAAACATACAAACGTTAGCCTATATACACGTCACAATAAAGGTTATACACAATTAAAGCTGTTATTTCACAAATAAACACAATGATATAAATCAGCTATGTAAAATAAATACAAATGCACGTTTGCCTACGTAAAGTATGTCGGTGTAAATATCTCACCTGTATGTCCAGAAAGCGCGCGTGTCCCCGGAGAGCCGTGACGCTCAATAGGAGGAAACACAACTGCGCGCGCAAAGTGTTCGACATCTCCTTTCTGTACGTCCGCGTGTTAACAATAAGAGGAAATAACTAGAGCTCCCGCCTCAGCTGCTCCTTTTATACCCCCTCACATCGATAGAGGAAGGGGGGCTGCCTGTATAGATCAATTGATACGAGAGAGTAACTTGCGTGGTTGTGACGAGAGCTGGAGAGAGAGAGAGAAGAGAGAGAGAGAGGATAGCCGGGGCATGACAGATGCCTCACGGCTTAAAACTCCCGATACGATCCCGGTGAGCATCCAGAACCATCTAAACACACCCATGAGAATGACACTTGTCTTTATCGTTTGTGAAAAATAGCACTCCTTAACTTATGCTGGGAGGTGGGTAAAGGACGTCAAAGTTGTAAATAATGGATGTCACTGACTGTATAGAAAACCTCGAGGCAGTGATGCATTATTGTGTTCTAGTTTAAACGAATAGTTCAACTAAAAAGGGCAGTTCTGTCACCATACTCGCATGTTGTTACAAACATGTATGATTTTCCTTCTTCAGCTGTGTAATGGATGTTTACAATGCTCTTTCCACTTCATCCAAGGAAAGTGGATGGTGATTTGTACTGTCAACCTCCAAAAGGACAAGAAAGCAACATAAAAGTAGTCTGTATGGATCGGGCGCTATTTTCCAAGTTCTACATTAGCTTTGAGTAAAAAAACAGACCAAAATTCATAGCTCTGTAATCTCATTTTTGCTTGTGCATTTTCAGGTTTTATGTCAAACGGCATTAATCTTACAATTGGTTCTTCGTAGCGCTCAAATCATATTTGCAGCTGCATTCAAGTCAAAGCATTCAAAGCGTCGCAATTATGAGAAACGATTGCATTTGTCATTGAACCTGGTGCAGTGCAATTTGAAGTATAAATTGTGTGAATGAGATTTTGAGATCTATGGCAGAAGGGTGATTTTCAGCAAATAAATAGAATTTAGATGTTCGCTGTTCCTCAAATTTTATGACATGGCTTGAAACATGCTTGCAAGTTGTATTTACAAATGTTATGGTGCTTTTTAGTATTGTATATTAATGGGATAGTTCACCAAAAAACTGTTTATTTAAAACATTATTACTCACCCTCATGCCATCCCAGATGTGTATGACTTTCTTTCTTCTGCAAAACACAAGTTATGATATTCAGTAGAATATTTCAGCTCTGTAGGTCCATACAATGCAAGTGAATGGGTGCCAAACGTTTGACGCTCCAAAAAGCACATTAAGGCCTCATGAAAGTAATCCATACGACTCCAGTGTTTTAATCCATATTTTCAGAAGTGATATGATAGGTGTGTGTAAGAAACAGACCAATATTTTGTCCTTTTTTTTGCTTTAAAGTTTCCTCCCTGACCAGTAGGGGGCTGTATGCATGAAGAATGTGAATCACCAAAAACACAAGAAGAAGAATGTAAAAGTGTTCTGTTTCTCACCCAGATCATATAACTTCTGAAGACATTGATTTAACCACTGGGGTCTTACAGATTACTTTTAAGATGACTTATGTGATTTTTGGAGCTTATAAGTTTTGGCACCCATTCACGTGCATTGTTTGGACCAAAAGAGCTGAGACATTTATGCATTTGGCAGACGCTTTTATCCAAAACGACTTACAGTACACTTATTACAGGGACAATCCCCCCGGAGCAACCTGGAGTTAAGTGCCTTGCTCAAGGATACAATGGTGGTGGCCGTGGGGATCGAACCAGCAACCTTCTGATTAACAGTTATGTGCTTTAGAAAGAAAGTCATACACTTCTGGGATGGCATGAGGATGAGTAAATGATGAGAGAATTTAAAGTTTTGGGTGAACTATTCATTTAAACTTTTCATTTCATTTGATTATATCTGCAATCTGCCACCAAAGCATGACACTAAATGTTTTTCCTCGTTCATGAACTTATTAACTTATTATGAATGTATTACTGTAATTGAAGATAACATACAATCTGTTATTTTAAATGACAACTAATTGGAGTAATTCAGAGGTAAATAAGGTCTAAATACCATAAAAGCCCCCCAAAATGCACAACTTTAGTGTTTTTGTTTTAGTTTATTGGCATAAGTGTTATTATTATTTTTTTTCTCCATAAAAATAAAAACATTACATTGATGTTTTCGGGTCAAATTTGACCAGAAGAGTACAAGTGTTATTCTAAAACAAAGAGTGCATATGGGTTAAAGGGATAGTTCACCCAAAAATGAACATTCTCTCATCATTTACCCTCATGCTATCCCAGATGTGCATGACTTTCTCTCTTCTGCAGAACACAAACAAAGGTTTTAGAAGAATATCTCAGATCTGTAGTTCCCTATGATGCAAGTGGTGACCAAAACTTGGAAACTCCAAAAAGCATTTAAAGGTTTCACAAAATAAAACCCCAGTTGTTTAATCCATGTCTTCTGAAGCAATCTAATCGATTTTGGGTGAGAACAGATCAAAATATTACTGCTTTTTCATTGTGCATTTTGCCAGTGCAGATCATGGTTTCAAGCTTGATTTAGATGGCGCTAGGAAGTGTAATCAAGCTTGAAATCATGATTGCCAAGGAGACTGCTGATGAAAAGATTTGTAGTGAAAAGGAGTTATATTTTGGTCTGTTTTCACCCCAAAACAGATTGGGCCACTTCAGAAGACATGGATTTAAACACATGAGTCATATTGATTACTTTTATGCTGCCTTTATGTGTTTTTTGGATTTTCAAAGTTCTGGCCACCATTCGCTTGCATTGTTTGGACCTATACATATATACCTATATTAGAGCTGAGATTTTCTTTTTTTTTTGGGATGGCATGAGGCTGAGTAAATGATGAGAGAAGGTTTGGGATAATTATTCCTTTATGACAGCCCAAAGTCATTGTATGCTTTCATTATAAGAAAAAGAGCCACATCAACACATCTTTAACATCTGCTTATGTGCTCTGGAGAGGTTTTGGACTGACATGAGGATGTGTACTGTATATGATGACTGAATTTTAATTTCTGTGTAAACTAACCTTTTAACATTTATTAATTTTAATGTAATGAGGCAGTTGAACTTTTCACTTGTATATTAATATTACTGTCCACTAATTGTCCTAGACTGGTGTTGTTTTCATACACCTACAGTGTATCAGCTGTATGTCAGATATGCTGAATAACAGTGTTTAACCTTAGTAAAACCAGATATTTACTCCTGTTAAACCTATTTGCTCTCAGCATAAAGGTCTTTGACAATTAAAGTCACTAATCATCTCAGGTTAAAACTCACAATTTGGATGGGCAGCAGGGCTGGACTGGTAATCTGGCATTCCGTGCATTTTCCCGGAGGATGTGTACTTGTGTGGTTGTGATCATTTGTTTTTCCTTGTGAGTTAAAAATGTCCCTGCAATGACAGAAACTAAAATAACTTTCCTTATGATGTTACAGATCCCTTTTATTAACCTATCCAACCTACTGTCACATAGAGACAACTTGTCATGATCCAGTCAATTACTGATAAATAAAATCCAGACTCCTGCCCTATATTTATTCTCATCAAATATCGTTTCACTCGGAAATATGTCAAATTTTGGAAGTAAAGTGTGTTGCAAATATTTACACATTGTGAAGTCACATGGGTTTGGAAAGACTACAGAATTTACATTTTGGCTATACTATCTCTTAAGGATCTGACCTGACCCTTAAAATTAGTTTAGCTGACTTTCATTAAGTTATATAGTTTTTGACTTTTTTGATACAAAACTAACATCTACCTCCATTTTTCCTCTCTTTCTGTTTACCCGCTATCCTTACCAGGTGTTTTTCTATCATCTCCAGGGAATGGCAGACATTGCTACCCCTCAAATGCCCTGTTCTGGCATTTGAAACCCAGGTCTTGTGCAGGTGTCCGGTTCTATCAGAGTCTTACCTGCCCCCAGACTTTCTCACACTCACTCGCTTATCAGCAGGGAACGTTTGCCTCTTCTGAACTTTGGGGTTAATATACACTTCTGATTTTTAGCAGAATCTGAACGAATGTATTCAGATGGCACACTACCAGACTAATTATGCAGTATGCAATAGTGATGTTTCGTTTGTAAAAGAATTGGTCTTTTTGAATGAATCTTTTAAGTGAATGAATCGTTCTCGCAATGGTTAGCAACGATGGAGGATGGTACGTTTTGTTATGTTAACTCTACACTCTGCTTCATTCTTCATCTTCATTTTATTTAGTTGACCAGCTACTGGAAGCTTCTAAAACAACCAGGCTAATTTAACTGTTACACTTGTGTAAAATCACCATGCAACAACTGCTTTATGCATCACAATGAGCTAGTAGCTAACAGCTAGCAGTCGTGTTATTGTTTTGGTCAGTTTGTGTCATGTTTAAGATGATGTCATGGCAGTAGAGGCATCTCAACTATGACGATCAGCCCATAATCCCACACACGTTGAGGTGGCACTAAACTGCAATGGAAATACAAGCTCAGAAATGTAAAGCGAGTAGAGTTGAGGCGAGTTGAACCGTAACGTGCAGTGGAAAATGCCTTAATGATGTGTTAAGTGTTTTTTGTTGGGCAAAAATGGAACTATTTCAGGTCTACGTTAGTTTGAAATACACAGAACTGACTCAGTGTGAACTTATAATGTGTTTTGGTGACATTACAATTGCAACTCCATTACACTGTAAGAGTTGCTGGGCATGCATTAATGTTATACTGATAATATACTGCTGGCCCACACCACAACTGAATTTCAGCTGGCATTAATATATGTACTTCTGGCACTTGCATTAAACATACTATAGCATGGGTATTACTGGGAACATAGTTGGGGGACCAAACACAGTGTGTCTCAAACCACTTTTAAATAACAATAAATACACTGAAGAATTTAAGTCTTTTATTGAGTTACACAGGATCACAACTATCTCACAGCAACATTAATCTCACCAAGGGTAACTAAAAAAAACTTTTCATAACATAAAACAACATATTTAACATTAAGCTGAACCCAATTATTTAAAATTGTTAAATAAATCCCCCAAACAGTCCCCAAAACTTACATAGATGTACCTCATTAATTATGTAAACACAACAGCCAATATCAAGTCCCCAAGCAGAAACATCAACAGACGTTACAGTTTATTCCTGGAAAGGACTGTAAATATACAATTTTGCCCTTTGCACAAAGACAGTGAAAAAATGCAAATGTCTGATTGGTCCATCTAATCACTGATATACAAAGGCCCTTGGCCAACAGTGACTAGCTTGTGGCTAGCCAGAAATTCATAAAAGTGAATGAGGGCGCATTGGCAAACTAGTTGTCACTGCCATTCTGTGTTATTTGTAGACGTGTGTAGAACCATAAGCAGATGCTCCATTATACTCTATAATAAGTCCAGATGTTTATGTAGGTAGTCATAACTTACATGATATAACTTGCTTGATAGTCGTAGAATGACCATATGCTGATTGCACAATGTTAAAAGCAAAGTTTTACGTTCTCTGTTGGTTTTGTGTTTATTCATTTTTCAAGCGGGAAATTTGTTTTAATTCAAAGACAACATTGAGCAGACAAGCAGCATTAGACAAAGTAGGTTAATGAACAAATATTGCTTTGTACCCTATTATTGGGGATGAGGAAATTCACACAATGTCAAATGCAATATGCTGCTTTAAAAATGGAATAAAACACAGGGCATACTGTACTTGTGTAACTTTGTTGAATGCAGACAAAAACAACAACTGACTGATTGAGACTTTAATAGATACATAGAGATGAGGAACCCATACACAAGATCCACAGTTAAACTAATTCAGTGCTCCAGTAGTATCATCTTCAAAGCACAGACAGCATTTCATTTAGTTGAAGAAAAAAAATGTTTGAGCAGCAGTTTGTGTGAACTGAAAATAATGACAAGCACAAGTTTCCAGCTTTAGTAACCTCTTATTATAAGACATCCTGTCATCCTGTGTTTGCCAGTTCATTCTGTTCTTTGTTTTTCTCTTTTTCACAGGTGGAGTTGGTGAGCGTAATCGGCGTTTCCATGGCAATGCTGATCGCTCCTGGGGAGGCGTCGATTACGGGAATCTCCTGTTTAGTGTGAAGTTCCGTTCTGTTGGTTGCTTTGTCTCCGAGTGGTGTTTGCCCAGCGGATCACCGTTGCCTGGTCGTGAGACTTGTTCTGGACTCTTCTTCGCACCACACCACCCTTCAATAGATTGTCCAGACCGCCACAGCACTACACTGACAAACACAGTATCCTCACCCCAGTGGCTCCCTTATTGAGATCAACTGAGCTGGCACTGAAGCTTTTTTGTGTTGACGACCAAATAGAGCACCTTGCTGAGACAGGGCAGAGCAAACAGTGGTCTCCTCCACTAGGTCCATAGCTGGCTGGTTTATTCAGTCAGACAGGGGGAAAGACAGGACCCCAACGCAGAGGTAAAGCTCACAAGTCTTTAATTGGACATTAAAGACTTGTGAGCTTTACCTCTGCGTTGGGGTCCTGTCTTTCCCCCTGTCTGACTGAATAAACCAGCCAGCTATGGACCTAGTGGAGGAGACCACTGTTTGCTCTGCCCTGTCTCAGCAAGGTGCTCTATTTGGTCGACATAAAGAGCAGATTTCCACATTGAACCGCACCATGGAAATGAATGGTTTGTGTTTCACTTGCGTCTGGTCTGGCCACCTCTCAACTGCATTTCCATTAAAAGACCCTGCGCATCAGTAGCAAAGGGGTTACTGGCGAGTGCATACCCTGAGACAAAGCCCTGGACTTTTCTCCCTCCTTCCAGTTCACTTGGAGAATGGTATTGGCTGCAACGCAATCTCGACTCGAGGATTCTGGTGGCGAGGGAAATTTCATTGACACTGACTTAGCCTTAAAATGGCCCCTCTCTGTCATCACCCACTCTACTAAGCCTGTTACCATGGTTTCTGGGAATCACACTGAACAGCTGTCATTCTTCCTCATATGATCTCCACCTACCCCAATTGTTCTTGGACACCCGTGGTTGGTAACACACAACCCCCAAATTGATTGGGCAAATAACTTTGTTTTGTCTTGGAGCTCTTTCTGTTCTTCACACTGTTTTAACTCTGCTGTCTCTGGCCCAATCTTGTGTTTCGTTGCAGGATGAGCCGGCAGATGTTTCGGGAGTTCCACTGGAGGATCAAGACTTGAGGGCGGAATTCAGCCGATCCCACGCCTTGACCCTTTCTGCTCATCGCCCGTATGTCTGCACTATTGAATGGTGTCCTGGCACCTCTCTGCCTCGAGGACAGTTGTATTTGCTCTCGGCCCCCAAGAGGGAGGCCATCAACCGGTATATAAATGAATCTTTAGAAGCCGGCCTCATCTGATCTTCCTCATCGCCAGCAGGGGCAGGGTTCTTCATGGAGAAGAAAGACGGCACGCTTAGATCCTGCATAGATTATCGTGGGATGAATGACATCATGGATAAGAACCATCCTTTCGAACTCTTGCAGGGGGCGTCCGTCTTTACGAATTTGGACTTACGTAAGACGCGTGCCATCTGGTCCATATTAGGAAGGGGGATGAGTGGAAGATGACATGTAACACCAATAGGGGGCACTTTGAATAGTTGATCAAGCCTTTCATATTGGTCAACGCCCCCACTGTCTTCCAGAGGCTTGTGAATGACATGCTTCGAGACATTGTCAATCATTTTGTTTTCATTTATCTCGACAATATTCTGACCTTCTCCCAGAATATGCATGTGCGAAACATCAGGCAGGTTCTTCAGCGACTGCTAGAGGTTAAGGTTAAAGCCATCGCTGAGTGGCCAACCCCAGATTCTCACAAGGCTTTGCAGAGGTTTCTGGGTTTCGCAAACTTTAATCGAAGATTTATAAGGAACTATAGGCAACTCATCCACGCCATGGATCTTACCTCCATGCGCACTGACGTCAGTTGGTCTCTGCGGGCAGAGTCCGCGTTTGCTGAACTCAAGGAGTGGCATTCCACCGCACCAATTTTAATTACCCCTGACCCTGCTTTACAGTTGGTGGTGGAGGTGAATGCATCAGAAGTCGGTGTTGAAGTGGTTCTCTCTCTTCGGTGTGAAGGTGCATCCTTGTGCATTCTTTTCGCACTGGTTAACTCCGGCTGAATGGAATTACTGGCTGTCTGGTTGGACTTGGGTGAGTGGTATCATTAATTAGAGGGTGCAGGGATACCTTTCGTGGTTTGGACTGATCACAATAACCTATAGTACATCTTTAGCACTAAACGTCTTAACCCTAGGCAGGCTCGCTGGGCGTTTTATTTCACTCGTTTTGATTTCACTCTCTCGTATCGTCCGGGCTAAAGTCATAAAAACATCACCCGCTGCATGCCCAGCGGTTAAGCTGTTTGTTCTGCGATCAGTTCGAATGCACGTCCTTCAGGGGGGGCACTCGTCCAATGTCGCATGCCACCCAGAAGCTGCTCGTACACAAACACTCATTAGACAGCATTTTTGGTGGCCATCGCTTGCACGGGATGTTCGTCAATTCATTGCTTCTTGTCCAATTTGTGCGACTAGTAAGACCTCCTCTAGTCCCCCGGCCAGGCTCCTCCAGCAGTTGTCAGTCCCTTCGCAACCCTGGTCACATATAGCCATGGATTTTGTAACTGATCTCCCCCTCCCATGGCAACACATTCATTTTGAATGTAATGGACCGGCCATTGAAGGCAGCTCATTTTATTCCCCTCACCAAATTAGGTGGATGTGGTTCCTGACAGAGGCCCCCAGTTTGTGTTTTTGGACAGAGTTCTGCTGAAAGCTGGGGGTACCGTTAGCTTGTCCTTTGGGTTTCATCCCCAGATGAATGGGCAAGTATAAAACTTATACTTTATTTCATGTTACTTTTTTATATTCTTATATTCCGGCATTGCATGGTCATGACATTAGTTGAAAGATTGGACTTTACAGATGAGGTTGTTACACACCAGTCTCATGTTTTCAACACATTTACAGTAATTTTTAATTTAAAAAAATATATATTATTGCTATACATTCTAAACCGTGTGTATTTTGTAGTTTATCATGGTGCACAAATTATATTTAAACCTGTAAGTTGAATGAAATCTGCGTTTTATTCCATAATGTGATGTTTTTTCAGAGTTAAAGAGGATATTAAACAAAAAAATAAATAAGATCTAGGGCAGGACTTTTAATTCAATGGACTGTACAAAAATAAGAATATGTATCAAGAAAGCAAATTAAGACCATTTTGACCAAGACATATTTTGCAGTAAGTAAGAAAAGACAGGAAGTACCTGTAAGTACCAGTAAGTAAAAATCACACAATAAAACAGGAACAGTGTGTGTGTACGTGTAATGTATAATGAGCAACAGAGAACACACAATGGTCATTTCAAGGCCAGTTAATTTGTTTGGGGCTTATTTGAGATAAGAGAGCACCTCTTACAAATGATGTTCACTCTGACGAAACAGAATGAGAGAGAAACGGAGGGATGAATTCTCATCTCTGGTCATGGAAAGAGGAAAACGTTCATATTAGCGCCTGAACCCGTGTAATAGGCAATCATTCTACTGTGAGGGAGGCAAACACATTTGTTTGCGTGTGTGTATGTGTGTGCAACACATGGCGCATTTAGCTCCCAACATTCTCTGATGGATGTGTTTATGAGATGTTCTGGAATTGTTTGGTGAATGTTTGACGATGGCAGAATAATATCAAATAAAATATAACCATATCTTCATTATGTCAGAGCAGATGAAAACTCATGAAAGTTTCAAGAGTTTAATTATTACACTTAATGTCTATTATGTGTCTAGATTATTTAGACATTATTATAAATATATAGAATTGTTAGTTCCTCAGTACCAAGAAGAGATGTTTCATGTTTTATTCAAGAATTTAGAATTTACTTAGAATATTACAGTAGATTTGACTTAAAAGTGGCAAACGGCATTGGTTCTCACTTCTCTCATGACTGATTGCGATGTGGCAATTTTGAAATATGTGCAAACACGGGTGAAATTTTCAAGCTACTGTGGAGGGCAAGATTATTAATAAGTAGTAACTAAAATATTGGTCTGTTCCACACACAAAGCTACTGTACGGCTGTTGTATGGCTTCAGAAGTCTCTATTAGAAGAACACTATTGCACAAGTTGTATAGACTACTTTTATGGTGCTTAGTTTTGGAACTTGACAGCCTGGTTTGTTTTAGTTCTTCCATTGTATGGAAATTATCAGCATTCTTAAAAACATCTACTCTGTTCTACAGAAGAATGAAAATAATTTGGGTTTGGAACCCCATTAGTGTGAGTAATGGATGACAGTTCCTATTTTAGGGTGAACTATTCTGTATAATGTGTCAATATGTTCAAAAACCGTTTCCTCACGGTAAGCACGGCAACCATAAAATGGCTTGGATCTTCAGTGTGATGCAGTTTGTGTTCAATACTCTCTGAAACTCTCTTCCTGACACATAAAGTGGAGTGTTTGATGAGAGATTGCTGGACGAGGTCACACAAAAACGCTTCATGTTATAATGACGAACATGAACAATTTCTGGTTGAGGGGTCTACACACTTATTCAGATATACAGAAAAAGAATTATGTTTTTTGTGTGTGTGTTTCTGTGTACATGTATGACAATAGAAAGAGGGAGTTTGTAAAAGAGGCTCTTATAAACACTTCAACCTGAGAGAAAGAGACAAAACAGATGGATAAACAGAGGGCAAAATCTGCATGCAAAAGTAAATAAAAGCAGCGCCCTTCTGTAAATGGGGGTCGTTTCATAATTGACAGACATAGAATTATACATTTAATGGTTCACTGTATCAGGGACGTTGAGGGGTCAACACACACACACTCACAGATATACTTGCCACAGTAGAGAAGCTGTCCACTTGAGATATATTACAAATTATAAAGATGTATATATTCAAGGCAGCACTGTTCTGAACGCCTATAGCACTAAATTACTCTATAGGTAAAAATGTAATGATTATAGAAACAGTAATGATAACATGTTGTGATGCTGAAGCACTAAATGCAGCTTGCAGCCGGAATCAGATCTGTTGCTCTGCCTGCATATCTCACAGTCCAGCGTGTGTGTGTGTGTGTGTGTGTGTGTGTGTCCAAAGCTTCCAGAGAAAGCATGTAGCCAGAGTGCCTGAGGTACATACACAGGTTAGACAGTGAAATGTATCTATATGGGGCAGACCACATACGTCTATTGTTTTATATAAAACTATAAAAATGACTAAAGACTATAGACTGACCCAACCCCAACATTGGCCCTGTGGTACATATCGCAAATAGCAAATCAATCTAAAGTTGAAAATACAGCTGAAATGAGCCACAATACAATGAAATGAAAATAAATATTTTGCAGTGCAGGTGAGATCAAACATTAGACTGAACTTTGGGTCCAGAGCACATCTGGACAAATATGTACAACATTTTTATTAAGATTTACTTTCATTTAATTGTGTCTTGCCCTTCTATTGTGTTAAGATGTAGTTTCTATCTGTTGTGGCCTACTCATGTTTTCTGTTCTAGCTTTTCTGTTGTGCTTACTTTGTAGTGTACTTTTTGTGTTGTGGCTTAATTTTGTTGTGTTGTGGCTTATACTCATTGTGTTGGCTTTTCTGTTCTATTGTGGCTTATATTCATTGTGTTGTGTCTTAGTTTTGTGTGTTGGGGCTAATTTCCTTTGTGTTGTGGCTGGTCTGTTATGCAGTGCCTTAATGTTGTTGTATGTGGTTTATTTCCGTTGTTTTTTTCTTTTGTTTTTTAGCTTTTGTTTGCTGTGGTCACGTACAAACCTGACCCTAAGAGAACACTTTTTGCATTTTTAGACTAAAAACAAACATAATTTATATTCTAAGAATAATTTTTCCAACAAAGGACATCCCATGAAGAGAGCAGAGGAAGAGGAAGAGACGAGGTAAAGCTTTGAGAGGAGAGGTGGTGAGGTGAGACATGGCGAGATGAGACAAAAGGATAAGAGATGAGAAGAAGCGAGTTAAAAAGAGATGTAATGAGACGAGAAGAGACTAGATGAAATAAGAGAATTAAACATTTGATCTGCAGAGATGTAACAGTAATATGTTTTATACTGTGGTTAATGAAAAAGTGTTCCACTCAGCCCTCTAATACACCAGCGCTTCACTGTTTACTTTTACGTGTTTGCGGCAACATTTAAGAATATTTATGTCTGAAGAGTCAGCAGTGCATTCTCTTATATTTATCTGAAATCCCCCAAAATGTATGGGACATGGATACACATCTTCCTAGTTACTGATGACACTGCTCAAAAGACAATTTTTTGGTCCCAGATGACAAACATTTTTGGAGCCAGATTGAATCACAGGGCCATCAGTAAAACATGCATCTGGCCATTCAGCTGTTGAGCTGTCTCATAGGACATCCCCTCTGTACCGCTGTTACATGTAAGGAACAAATTCAATAAAACTCCTCAATGATCACTCTTCAAAAGAAGCTGCAATCACACGCCCTGCTGCCAGATCGATTGAAGAGAAATCAAAGTGTACATTAACTAATATTAGAACTTGGAACACCAGCGTACCCATATGACAAAACATAATTTTTTACATGTTTTTTAACATTATAACATGTTTACAAAATATAGAAAGTATAGACAAAATGTATGAGGAAATTATTTGAAATATATTTATTTGTAATATTTATTTGTGTATTAAAAAAAAATAGAAAATATGTCTAAATAAATTGGGGAAGTAATTATATGTATATATATTTTCTTCTTATGTTTTTAATTTAAAACAATTGTACATGTTTTATATGATCAATATATATTACAATAAAATCTATATTAACATAATTTCAGTATTTTGTGTATGTTTTTTTCTAAATCTTGTATATATTTCATAATTTTTGTGTATTTTAGAATGTATAAATCTATATGTACATTTTTAAATTCTAAAAAAATATATTAATATTTTCCTGTCTGTCTATCTATCTGTCTATATGTCTGTCTATCTGTCTGTCTATCTATCTATCTATCTATTTAGATTTGGCAGACACTAAAGCAGCCCACATGTATTCAAGCTATATATTGTGTATTAATGTGTATGTGTAAATATGTTATCAAATTGAAACATTTATTACTTTAAACTATGCTGTTTACATTTACATATGCTGATTTATTTACAATATTTTTCAAATCAATTTCAGAAGTCAAGCTTGCATGAAACATTGACATGACCCGAAGTAGGATGCTCATAGACATTTGTTGCAAAAAAGATAAATAGGCCTTCATCTACCGGAACTGTAGAGATGTTTATTTCCAAATAAGCGAATTGCCAAACAGACTCAGTAAAAATTATTATATTATATTCCTCGAATTGTCTTTTATCCCTTTTCCACCAATATTTGGCCATTGCTCCTCAATTTGGGCTCATATCTACCAGAGATTAGATGTACCAAGACAAGAAACCAAGAAAAAATGGTTGCTGATGGCTCCAAAAACCACTGGCCTTAAACTAGGCAGCAGCAATGTAATGGGCCAGTGGGTGGGATAATGCTAATACCATGTGAAATTAGAAAAATAACAAAAACTCAAACCGGCTAGCTAGTGATATCTGTAACTATAATAGGACAGACCACCAGTGTGGGGGAATTACTTAGAAACGGTAGCCTCCCAAGCTACAGTCTCATAATTTGAAGTAGTTCGATTACAATTAAGCTACCCTTTAGTAGCATCAGTACATTTTGTTAGACACTCCCCAAACCTGCCAATAACATCACTGAGTATCAGAGGACTTTCTCATCCAGCTAGACCAAAAATCTAATGGCAGATTTTTATCTTAGTGCTGCCTTTTATTTCTCCAAAGGCATTTTAGAAGAACCAGCTGTGACAAAGTTGGTTCTTCAAAGAAACATAACTGAGAACTCCATTATTTCTCCTGAGCAATCCAAAAGCAATTGCAAAGACATTAAAAAGTCTTTAAAAAATCTAGCATTAGACCCTAAAAATACATTTCGGGGTTCATTTTGGGGTTTAAGCGCCCAAGAGCGCTGTGTGCCAGGGGTTAGTTGTTGAGGAAATACCTCATTGATTGACTTCAATGTGGCATTTGATAATAAAACAACAGCGCATACATCAAACAGACCATCAGCCCCGGGCCTCCCTACAGCAAGACACTTCATTCAGAGTGACACAGTTTTGACACCTTATCAACACAAATGGCGTAAACAGCCATAGGGCAGAAAATGATAAAACACTGACAAAAGAAAGAGGAAAAAATGAGACCAGACAGGCAATCAGCCAAAAGAGACCGACAGGTTGTTGTAATGCAGAGTGTAAGTTCAAAAGCACAGACGCGCGCATGTGTGTGTGTGTGTGTGTGTGTGTCTAAAAACACACTGTAATGGGGTCTCTAAATATAGATCCTGTATAATACTCAGACTTGATTCTGGCTGTAGCCTCTTCGCCCTCTGGCTCTTCATCTGCTGCATCTATCAGCCTGTGTGCTCTTCCTGTCTGATGTAGCAGAAGGGTTGTGAATGCTGGACATTCTTAGATTTAAGATCCCTCCTCAATAGAACATGTCAGAGTCATATATTCAGTGTCGCTCTTTCAGAAATGTGAGCTTTATTACTGCAATATAACATGAATTTGATAATCATTTTTTAAGTATGTTACATGTGTATGAGGTGCTGTTAGATATATTAGTTTTATACTATTTCTTTTCTTTTTCATCATACGTTTTAGAAGCAAACCACAAACTCTAACTGTTAAACTTTTGTTTGTGCTACAGGGATGAAAGACACGAGATTTTCCATTAAAAAGGAATGAAAAAATCCCATAGACTTTCATTTGACCTTTCATTTAACAGATTATCATTGAAACTTGGCTAATAGCAAACACTTAGCAATGCTTGGGTAACACTCCGAACACCCTAGCAACCGGATCGCAACACCCTGGCAACCACCTACAACACCCTAGCATTGTAGCAGCGAGGATTGCATGGGCTAGCACCACTCACTTTTTCTTAGAAATGTAAATCTTGCTGCTACAGTGAGGCCAGGGCTGGTAATTTGGCATACCGGGCATTTTCCCAGTGGGCCAACACACTTTGGGGCCTACTAGGAGCGGTCTGGCCATCGGGAGAACTGAGCAGGCCGATGGGTCGGTCACGAAACGGGCCAAATGGGCCTTGATAAGCTAAAATGAGTCGCCGTGTTATGCAGTAAGGACCAGCCTACGGCGGCGCGATATGCAGTAAAGGACAGCGAACGTCCCCCCGCTCAACAAGTTTTGGCTCAAATGCTACAGGTTAAGAGATTAAAATTCTCTCTTGATTTACTCACCCTCATGCCATCCCAGATGTGAATGAATATTCAATCTAATATTCCTTTATGTCTCTGGCTTCACATGTGTCTCCTCTAGAATTTCAGAAAAGATCTCAACAATATATCAGATTGTGCTCATTTCAGAATGGGGAGTGGTGGTGGTGTAGGGGGCTAAAGCACATAACTGGTAATCGGGAGGTTGCTGGTTCGATCCCCACAGCCACCACCATTGTGTCCTTGAGCAAGTCACTTAACTCCAGGTTGCTCCAGGGGGATTGTCCCTGTAATAAGGGCTCTGTAAGTCGCTTTGGATAAAAGCGTCTGCCAAATGCATAAATGTAACTGTAAAATGCTCATATTTGCCAAGACACCAAAGTCTGCAATCAAAAGTCAGAGATTTGAATATGAATTTAAACATTTCTCATGACAATCGTTCAACATCAAATGATCTGATCGGCGCTATCGACGTTCATTTTATAGCTATATACGCTTACACTTGTCTCATTTGTGTCTGTTTTAACTTGAGTGTTTTTATTGATTTTTTTTCCAAGGAGGAGATACATCAGAAGCAAAGTTAATATTTAAACAAGACATATCTGGCATCTCCATTAAGTCTCTGGAGCTTTGAAAAAGCAACATTTGAGCAATAATGTTTAATATTGATATTTTTTATTTATTGCTCAAATTCAAGTCATGAAAACTCGATAGGCCTCTACAATACTTTAAATAATAGAAAGGTATTGAAAAAACATGCTGATGTAAGTGCTGATAGCGGGGGATATGAGCTGCTTTGGTTTGATATTATCTATGCGGTTTTTGTCATTTTGAGAGCTGGTTTTCGCCAGCATGACGTGGTTGTTACGCACAATTCCATGTCATCACAATGCAAGTCCTGCAGAGCCGTCCCCTGTGTGTATGATACTACACACACACACACATAAGCATGATATGCTTGGCTCTAGGACAGGGCAAAATAAACATACTTTTCTGACATACACACAAACTCACACTCAGATGTACTTAGATATTTTTTTTTTAAAATAAAGCAAATTGTAAAACAGACTTATCCTACTCCTAAAACATAACAAACCCATTCGCATAGTTTCTCTCTCTCTAATCTATGGCAAACTGATGCTACAGTCTCATACCAAACACACTCACACAGTCTCGCACAAACACATTTCCGTGTATAAGCCCCAGCGCGCTGAAATCATCAAACAAGGCATTAGCATTTTGAATCCTGATTCCGAGAGCACAACAGGAATCTCTGTAATTTATGACGCTACAATGAGCAGCAATTCCATGCACAAACAAACACTGATTGAATTCTCATTGCAATTGAAATGGGAGATCGGAGTGGAACATGCAAGAATGAAAAATGAAATATCCTCTGCGAAATATCCTCTGTTTATCTCTGATGCATCTGATTTTTTTCTTTTTTCAATCATCGATTTGACAGCGAAACCTAATATTACAGTGAATATGTTCAGATCAAAACATTAGATGCTGAGATTTATTAATAGTTGATACAATGAGCACGTTTGAGGATTAACTAATCACTGAAGTTGCTAAAAAAACAAATGTTATGGCCTCAAAGAGTTCCTAGCATTTGATACATGCGCAGTATGCTAGATGGCGCTAGGAACTGTAATTGAGCTTGAAATCATGATCGCCAAGCAGACTATTGATGTCAAGATTTATAGAGAAAAAGGAGTTATGTTTTGGTCTGTTCTCACCCAAAATCAACTGAATCGCTTTAGAAGTCATGGACTAAACCACTGGAGTCTCATGGATTACTTTTATGCAGCCTTTATGTGGGTTTTTGGAGCTTCAAATTTTGGTCACCATTCACTTGCATTGTATGGAAATACAGAGATGAGATATTTTTCTAAAAAACTTTGCTTGTGTTCTGCAGAAGAAAGAAAGTCGTACACATCTGGGATGGCATGTGGGTGTGTAAATCAACAGGGAATTTTCATTTTTGGGTGAACTATAGTTACTAGTTCTGTTTAATTTTAGTTAGCTACCCCGCAAGACTGGGTATTATGTCACCAAAATGTGGACTCGAAGGAGAACTGCCTTATCAGCATTATTGTGCCCTTGAGCAAGGCTCCTAATCCCATGTTTCTCAAAGGGGAGCTGTCTCTGTCATTGTCAATAAAAAGCATGTGTGAGCAAACATAGAAAGTCAGACTGATAAATTAGGCCTTTTGACCTTTGACTCAATGCAAAAATATTTTCATTCTCTTCTAGCTTTCAAATGGCACTGTTGACTTTGAAATAATTTTTGCAACCATGACTACCAGGTTTCTAATGTATCCATTCACTCTAGTTTTTTGGTAGCAATCACAAAGTCAAAGCTCATGCAACTTCTAAGGTTCTAGGTTGTTGCTAGGGGATACCCAAGTAAAATCCCATTCACAAGTCTCTACGATATTCTGGTCCCTAGATTTGCCCTGGTACTCCTCAACAAGTTGCGTGATTTGAGGTATATGAGTTACGTGCAAAAGTTTAATAATTAGCAAGTACCACTAATTACATTTACATGATAGTAGATGATGCTTTTTGACTACAAAATTTAAAAAAAAATAAAACTGCAAATATTTTGTCAGTAAAGACAGTGTGATGTCTTTGATGTCTGTGATGTCACAGTTCTGCTCGTCAGAATTCCACTGTTTTATCAGGGGTCTCTGGCAGGTCATGAGATTCACACATCATGTCACAAATGTGTGTACGCTTGTTGCTCGCTTGTGTGAGTGTATCTGTTGTCACCCCGATGACAAGTTCTCACACTGTCAACTTAATTAAGTCAACTGTAGTGTAGTAATTAAATTAACCCTTCATCTATATGACGTAAATTCATCCAAAGTTTCTGTCATGTTTGGAGAAAGTTTACAGTCTTGTTACACAATGAAGTGGCACATCAGTGTGTGTTTATGCACTCACATGTGTGTGTGTGTGTCAATACTTATGTTAAACCCTTGTTGGCTCTTGATGCAAATGTCAATTAGCTTAAGCTTGAGGCAACACATCTGTGTAAGTAGTGTGAAGGGAGGAAGGTGTAGTTAATCACCCCCCAACACATCCCATCCTTTTCTCATTTATGACCCTCTAAACTTATTTCATATTAAATACACCACTAGTCTCATCCTCTTGACTTGGGAGCCTGACACAGGTGTTAGCATAGGCATGGTTTTAATTGAATTTAGCCTCATATCCTGATTAAAAGTGCTTCATGATGGATGTCACAAACGGTTTAGCTTTTACCGGTGTTATACAGAACTTTCCACCCATGAAAGTTGTAATATTTAAAAAGCAGTTTGCTAAATGTTTTGTAAACATCTCTGAAAAGATGAAACTATGATGATGCTGTTTCATTTTTCTTGCTTGTGCTGCCCTCTGCTGCCTAAAATCAAATCAAAGAAATAATCAAAAAATGTTTATATTATAATAATAATATTATATTAAAGTGGAGTGATTTAAAATTTAAAAAAAATAATTTCCAAATAGCCCATTATATTTATTTTGAGTCTATAAAATTTTCAAAAAAACAACGTGTCATTTTCTCAATGAATTTTATATGTTTGTGATGCACTTTTATTTTGTTTTAGTTTCTATTAATACTATTTGTGTTGAACTCTATGTGAAAGTCTTGTAATTGTATGAATATTCAGAAAGTTCAATTAAAAAAATAAATAAATAATGACCTGGATGTTCCATTGAATTTGGAACATGTGTAAACAAATAAATATATTGGTCCAAGGAGATTAGACATGTTTTTTTTTTTGTTTGTTTGTTTGTTTGTTTTTTATGATTTACATATTGCAATTCCTTTCTTGGTGTATATACAGCTATTTTTTTTCTTGTCATGATAAACAAGTGTTTTCATTATCAAACATAAATAAATATACAAATACATCTGCCTTCATAATTTAGGTAATAAAGGTTGTCACTTGTGGCAGCACATCCCCACTGGTACTATGTCAAATTAAATTACACTGCAGTGAGCAGAAGTCTACACTAGGGGTGCTGTGGTGCTAGAAAAACAATAAGCGGAAGTGGCGCATGAGCTACGCGTACGCCATGACGTTTCAAAGTGAAAGATGAAGCGGGAATAAAGTTCGTTGAGTTTGCTCCCTGTAACGCAATTTACGTTCACACAAACTTCTACACGAATATGTGTCCAATGCACAGTAGTCATAAGATGTTTATCTTTGATTTACAGATTGACGCGCGCGTGGGGACTGTTATAAAGGGCAGAGAAAACGGGTGCTTTAAATCGGTGAGGAGTACGTGTGATAAATGTGCATTAATATAAACATATTTTAAAACATCTGGTTTATGTGACTGCAATTCGCAGATTAAGGTTATTTATTTATTTATTTTTTTCAGATTAAGGTAATTGTGCTTGCTAGTTTCTGTGAGTCGTGATGGTTAACACATCATTTCCATATGATGCATATTCATCATTGTGCTGCTCTCTGATTGGTTCGACTTCTTGGAGATTGTAAAGGTTTCTCTGTGTAATCGCTGTAAGGCAGTCTGTTATTCTTTATTTTTCTGATGTACATATTTCTGACAGAACACACCCAGTGATGGCTGCGGAGGATAGGCCAGACCCTGAACCCAATGATCTGTGTTTGGAAGAAGAGCTTTTCTCATTGAGATCGCAAGTAGAGGCACTGCATCAGGAACTGAATACATGTAAGGATGAACTTCAGAAGTCACAGAAACAGCTCAGCCAAAGCGAACGACTGCAGAAGACAACAGATAGCTACAATAAAGATCTCAGACAACAGGTGTGCTACAGTTGGTGTTTGCATATTCTTTTGCTGGAGTCAGTGCACAATCTGACTCTGTTCCTGTTAAAGTTACAGGGGTAGTTCAATGGAGTTTTTGTTTTCATTTCTCCCCAATTTGGTAAGTCCTTGTGGTGGCGTAGTGACTCGCCTCAATCCGGGTGGCCAAGTACGAATCTCAGTTGCCTCCGCGTATGTGTCTGTCAATCTTATCACTTGGCATGTTGAGCGCGTTACCGCGGAGACATAGTGTGTGTGGAGGCTCATGCTATTCTCTGCTTCATCCATACACAACTCACCAAAAACCGCACATTATAGCAATCTCAAGGAGGTTATCCCATGTTACTCTACCCTCCCTAGCAACCGGGCCGATTTGGTTGCATAGGAGAATTGGGTGGACTTACTAAGCACGCCCTGGATTCGCGACTCCAGGAGTGAGTTGAAAGGAGCTCTAATATACTGGGTAGTTCAGCCAAAAAAGGAAACTCGATCATCATTTAGTTACTCCTGTTTTTTCAAAGAATTTCTTTCTTCAGTGGAGCACGAAACAAGATGTTAGGCAGAATTTTAGGGAAAGATAGCCTTAAGACCCCTGCGCACTAACCACGAAATCGAAGAATGAATGGATGATGTCATTTTGAACAAAATGTGGCCAAAAAGAAAGTGTTTTTGAGTTTGTTTTGGTGGTTTGTAATGCTCAATGAGACAAACTATCAGGAAAACGTCTTGCTGGCTACTAAAGGCATATTTACTGGCTTGCAGTTATTAGCGAGGTAGTGCAAATTTACCTACATCTGTATGATCATTTGCGTAAACATTTTCCAAGAACATGTCATGCATTTTTTTTATGAGTCTATATAAAAATACAAATAAAACCAATTTACTCAAATAATCTTAAGTGCCATTTACATTGTTTTTTTGATGCTTCACTCATGCACCATCTACAGCCAAAAGCCATTCACACGTCTAAGATATGCTTGCTTAACGCCACTCTTTGGAGTAGTATCAGTGTCATCATAAATTCCAATAACAGATTGTTATCTGCACATGTTATGGCTGCATATAGCATGTTAGCGCATTTGCGCCATGAATGCAAACTGTAAACATAACAAATTACACTTTATATATTGCATATATGACTTAAAATCCCAGAGTGGTTTTATTTTACTGATCTTGTGTGAATTCTATGAATGAGGCATGAAGTCATTGAAAACACAAATGTGTGATTCCCTCAGGATCAAAGCACGTTGAATTTTTTTGGGCAACATGAAGCGATGTATTTCCAATAATGTACTGTGATTTAGATTGATAGACTGAGTGCAGAAATCCATGAGAGAAAGAAAAGAGAGAAAGATAAAGTGGATGCTGAGACTCAGACGGAGGAATACAACTGGACAGAGACAGGTTAATATATTTCTTTTTCTGTATTATAGCTTAATGACTCCGGTCACCTGCTGCATTGATGTGAAAGTCTTTTTCTGAAAACAGATTATTATAATTATTACTATGGCGGATACTATCAGTCTGGAACGCAGACAACAGAAGAAACACAGGAGAATGTTGTCACGGAAACTCAAGAAGAATCGGAACATACGGAGTTGCATCCCATAACAACAGAACCATCTAATCCCGAGCAGACCGATGGATTGAGTGATTTTCCACAAACAGAGGTATTAGAATCGTGTTCGGTTATGAATGAGACTATTGACATGGGTTGTGTGTTTGTTATTCAGAGTAATTACTGTAACCTTATAAGTAACCCTGTTACTCGGCAGATTTCGAAAATAGATTGACTTTTATAAAGAGTGTTGAATATTGATTAATTTTGTGGTCATATTACATAATTAGAAATAACATCAGTGCATTCCAAAATATAGCCAAAGCAGTTTGATATATGACCAAAATAGTCCAACATGAGGCCAAAACGGTGTAATATAAATCCAAAATAAATAGCATAAACAGTCTAATATATGGCTGAAATAAACCGACAGAATAATTAAACATGTAGCCAAAACAGTCCAAACTAATCTAAAATATAGCATAAACTATAGTCTAAAATATGGTAAAAGTAGTCCAACATATAGCCAAAGTGGTCTAAATTATGTCCAAATTAAAGACAAAGAAGATCAAAATATAGACAAAATATTGTAACATAGCCAAAACAGTTAAATATACATCCAAAATAAACTAATGTATAGTATAAACATTCTAAAATATAGTCAAAATAATCCAACGTATAGCCAAAATAATCCACCATATAGCCAAAACAGGTTAATGTGCATCCAGAATAATTTAAAATATAGCATAACCAGTCAAACATGTGTCCAAAATAATCCCACATGTAGCCAAAACAGATCCAAATGTAGCCAAATAAATCCAACCATTTTATTAAATGGTCAAAATAGTCCATCATGCAGCCAAAAACAGCCTATTATATATTCAAATAATCTAAAATGAAGCATAAACTAGTGATGGCCAAATTAAGCTTTCTGAAGCAATGGGGCTTTAAATACAAATGTATTGAAAATGGGTTGATTACTGGAAGCTTCTGTACACAATAAACTGCCATCTGTTGGTCAAAAAATTAAGCCCAGCTAGTAAGCCTCAGTGGATGACGATGATATTTGGTTGAAGCAATAACAATTATTATAATTTTTTTTGTTTACTTAAGTGTTTAGAATTAACCCAGTAATTCAAGACTCAAGTGTTATGATTAAATGTAAAAAATACAGCATATGAGAGTGAATTAATAATTTATACTCGAATGAACATAAAAAAACTGAGCTTGTATGTTGGGGGAAAAAATATGCTTGTGGGCTGGGCAGTAACATTATAATAACATGGGACTGTGCATATGCGACGTCATTAGGTTCAAACTTGAATTGGGATTTGCACTTCTTTTGAACCAGATACCTGAGCAGTCACGTGGTTTTCAGCCAAAATAAGTTTCGGACATCACGGATCACATGGTTTTTGAAAAAATTAATCAACTCCGATACAGTGCTTCAATGTGGAATGTGTTGGGGTTTTTTTTGCCACTGGCTTCGAAGCTTCGGTGTCAAACATCAATAGCATAAACAGTCTAAATTATGTCTATAATAATCCAGTGTATTGCCAAAACAGTCTAATTCATGTCTAAAATAATCAAAAGTATAGCCAAAACAAATATAGCTAATTTATATCCAGTAACGATAATAAAAATGCTGAATTATTATTAAAACAGTGATATTTATCGTCCGGTTTATTCACGGTGTGACCATGTTTTAATGTCAGCAGGCCTCTGGAGAAGGTGGCTCTGTAGCTGACATGCTCAGAGCAACAGCCGAGGAAGCGTTGTACCAGACCAACTTTGTGTTTGATGAAAGTTCCGGCATGTACTACGACCACAGTACTGGATTTTACTATGACTCTGTAAGTTATTTCTACACAATCTAAATGATCTCTAGATGAAGTTCTCCTGGGATGTTTGACTGCTGTTTATTTGTCATTATTTGTGTAATTTTGACTAATCGCCTGTGCTAATGTGTTTTTTCCTCTTCTCCAGACCAGTCAGCTGTACTATGATGCCAGCACAGGCATATACTATTACTATAACCCAGAAAGCGGAAAATACCAATTCCACTCTAGGATAGAGGTGCCTGCTGCACAACCCGAAGCGGAGCAGACACCACAGAGGAAAACCAAAGGCTGGAAAAACAGGAAGTCAGTGAAGAATACAGATAGAGCTTCCTATCCCGAAGGAGAGGTGAGATACACATGGAAACGCATTGTCTTTTCAGAGATCAAAATCAGACACCCAAATTGAAGAATCTTCGCTTTCAGCCCAATCCCCCCACCCCCTCCGGTACACAGAAGTCTAAAAAAAAAATTTATTTGCCATGTAAAGAAAGTGAATATTGACTCTGTCAAGCTCAAATAGTGACAAAAAAACTCCATAAAACCACAGTAAAATTAATCAATTCAACTAATGCACTGCACGATATTCCAAGACTTCTGAAGCTATACAAAATGTAAGTTGCACTCTCAAATGAAATACAATCATTAATAATCTCTGTAAAACAATTATGGCAGCTAGTGATGCCACGGTGAACATTTTCAACAGATAGATTACCGTGTGAGAAAAAAATTGCGGTTAACCTGCTTTACGATACTTTGCAAAAATTTTTATTATGCAACAGCACTGAGGCAAACAAAAAAGAAAAGTAATTTTGATGCAATTGAATGTGTTGGTGGATGCGTTTTTTAGGGATCATATTTGGATGCCAAGCACAGCCCTACAATATGAAAACTGATAAATATAAAAGTGAATTTCAAATTTACATTTGAATGCCTTACAAAGGTATGCCATGGGAACGTTAATATACATTGCTTTCATGATATGGCAAGTAAACCCTGTGAAGGCACCTGTTGTGTTCCATGGAAGAAAGTCTCATGGGTTTGGAGTGACATTGGGATGAATAAATAATGACAAAATTTTCATTTTGTGGTGGTCTACCCGATTGAAATCTTTTTTGAGTCTCAGTTTTCAGCATTTTCTCGGAGAGTTGAGTTCCATTAACAGCATTCCAAAAACAGCTTCTGGTTCTCGCTTTCATTAATAGCATCTTTGAATTGTAGGGTCTTAATAACAGTCAGTGATCTCAGTTAGGGGCCCGTAAACCGTTGTATTTTAATGAAGCTTTGTTGTCTGGTGGAGCTGACAGTGTTCTGTTCCTTTTGCTGTAGGTTCAGGATTTGACTAACTCAATGGCTCAGTTGAAGATAGAACATTTGAGGCGGATTGGAGTCAGAGGTACGTTCAGGTCTGGTTTCACAGCTAGTTTTAGCATCAGTTGTTTTCGAATGGCTATAATTGAACAGATAGTACAAGTTGAAACACAAGTCAATCAATGCAGCCATATTTTATGTTTTTATGTTTATAGTTGTTCTTGACTTCATCCTGTGTGCCAAAATATTGTTTTGATTTGTTTTTGGTAATATTTTACCCTGGAGTTGATGTAGCGATCATATATATGAAATCTGTGAAATGTGATTAGAGAAACATGGCAATGCAATACCAATATTATGTATTTGACTTCTGTTAATTGTAACTCATTTTTATTAGTTTTTAGTCTGGTATGGTATTCAGTTGAACACGTATTGTTGTAGTGTAGTATAGTATGCTATATAGTTTTACATTACCCAATCCCATTCTGCCCTCTTCTCCTCATTTCTTGTCAATACAATTATCAAAAAGGCCAACATTAAAAACTGGTATGCTTTTCAAATTATGAGTTTTTGGATGGGGGTTTTGCCCCACACTGTGTGTTAAAAGTCAGAAGTGACATTTTCTTGAACCAACTCAAAACTGAGACTCAAACAGTCACTTTGAAAATGTTTTTGACAACACAAGCAAATACAAAACAATTTTCACCTCAAAGCACTGATTGCAAAGACACTATTTAAGTGTCATATGCTAGAAGTAGATTCCTCGTCCCTGATTGGCTGAGTGTTTGCTCACTGACAGAACCATATAAAAGAGGCAGGGCCTGAATTTGACAGACAGCCTGAAAGCCACCACAGAGGAAAGGGGAATGATACATCTTTGCATAAAAAAGAATGATGGTCTCGATCCCAAAGCCCACTGCGACCCACTAGCACAGAAAGATCCAGAAGAACCAAAAGTCAAGACAGAAGCAGAGTGCGCTCCACGAACAGAAAGAAAACACGGAGATGGAGTGGGATGGAAGATGTAAGTAAGGTAGAGATCACGCTCTGAGACTAGCAAAGACAGGAAGTCCCGCTTGGTGCATGTGTGCGGTGAAAGTGAGCCAGAGTAGTGAGAGATCACAGAGTCTGATGGAAAGAAAGAACCTTCATCATAATCATCATCTGCATCTGCATCTCCTATCCAACCAGAACATGATGGTACAGACAGAGCAATGGAAATGCAAATTCATGAAGGTGAGAAGGAAGAGCAACTGAACGCATGTGAGAAATATTTGAGGAAGATGTCACTTGGTAGTTGTATGTTGGGTAGTCATGATGTGCTAGCCATTTTTATTTGGATTACGGCTAGTCGTGGACACGGCACTAGGGATGCATCGATCTGATATTGACATTTTTAGATGTATCGGTCCAACGAGCCCGAGCCAGTTTTACATGGACCTTGTTACATTTTTGTTAACATAACATACAAATACAAAATTCTGTATTCATTCTGAGTAGCTCAGTCTGGATATTAATTTGAGCTGTTGTTTTGGCAAATCAGACGAAATTTCAAGGAAGAGTAGCAAAAAAGTTAGAAATTACATAATTCAAGATGGCTGCCACTGTAATAGGCAGAGTTTTAATGGTAGGGTCCATTTGAATCACCAGGAGGAGAGTAATTAGATGCAAAAATAATTTTGTTTCTAAGATATACGGTTCAAAAGATACGCACAAAAAAAAATAATGAATTTCTGACATGGTGATGGTGCTATAGGGTATGTCCTAGAGATCCCCAATTCGGTATGGGGGCTACAGTTCTGTGGGCTGCCATAGATTCCCATTGGGAGGAAGAAGAAGAATAAATATTGCTGCAAGCAGCATTTACAAGGCCAAGCACCAACATGGCAACCACTGCACAACCCAAATATCACATATGACATACAGAGCAAACACACACAACATTTCAAGTCACCTCAGGATGGATTCGAAGTCAATGCTCTATCCACTGCAAGAATAAATCAGAGAATAAATCACATCCAAGCACAACAGTCACCATGATAATTTTCGTGTTCGTGTAACCTTTCAACAGAGATCAAATTCAGAATTTGTGGAAATCCCTTTAACCATTTAGTAAGCACAACACAAAAATCACCAGAACAACAGAAGTTTACACAGCCTGACTTGCAGAGCTGGGGATTTGAACCCTGGACCCTTTAAACCATAAACTAGTGCTTTAGCACACTGAGCTACTCAACACTGAGTTGACATGGCCACTGAGTCGCAAACAGGCTCAAGTGTCAGCACACAAGTGTAGGCTATCTCTTGAACTATAGGTGGCGCTCAGGTATCATCAGGACATGTCGAAGATGCATACCAATTTTATTTTAAATCAGACAATTTATTCAAAATATTTATCCGTTTTTATTAAAATTCCATATGGAGAGGCAGTATAGTTGATATGGGAAAAATTGGTATCATTGGAATTCTCATGACCCACAGAATCCAAAGACACCAACCTCATGATTTTAGGACTAAAGTTACTGTTCTAAAGTTACTGGCAAAAATAGCTATTTATACTCCAAACTTTGCATGCACCCTCAAATCATGGTCTTGATGAAGAACAACAAGTTTCAATTCAATACAACAAATAAAATACTTTTAAAGTATTCAAACTTCAAAGTTTTGTATTATAATTTCTGTGTGGCTCTTTCTGGAGATTATTTTGAGCCATTGTTTGGGAAAATCAGACCAAGTTTGAAGGATGTGAAATGTTTAAACTGAAAACATCTTATTTCAAGTTGGTTGCCATTGTAATGGGGAGAGTTTTAATGTAAGGGGTCCATTTGAATCATCAAGAGGAGGTTAATCAGATGAAAAATAATTTTGTTTCTAGGACGAATGGTTCACAGTATATGCACAAAAGAAAATATAATTTTTGACATGGTGGTGGCGTTATAGAGTTTGTCCTAGAGACCACATATTTTGTGTGGGCTCTATTCATGCCCACCTTTATTAGTGTGCCAAATTTCATCATTTTCCTATGTACAGTTCATCAGGCTGCCATTGACTACCAACCAAAATAATAATAATAAGACAAGGCGCTAGCCTGCCATTGGGAGAAACTTGGTGTTCAGTGTCTTGCCCAAGGACACTTTGGCATGTAGAGCCATGTGGGACGGGAATCGAACCGCCAACCCTGCGATTAGTGGCCGACCCGCTCTACAACCTGAGCCACAGCCACCCCTAATTAGCATTTTTAGGTCGCTCACATCTGTAGATCCCAGCATTTGGATTTGCGCTCCATTTAGCTGTTTTTGAAAGCAAGAACACATTTTCATCTTGCGTTCACATTTATGCATTTGGCTGATGCTTTTATCTAAAGCAACTTAGTTGCATTCAAGGTATACATTATATCAGTTTGTGTGTTCCCTGGGAATTTAACCCATGATCTTGGCATTACTAGCGCCATGCTTTATCAGCTGAGCTACAGGAACTAATTTTATGCTGTTGCTAGTGTTGAGCAAGCCTGGGTGTGGTTTGTTCTCAGCTGTGCCTTGCCTGTGTAGTTGGAGTTTTGCTTACTGCCCCCTGCTGAAAACAGGTGGTACTTCAAGCTTGAACATTCCTTATTACAGTCCGGGGACATTGCGCTATTTGCATAAGAGTTTTAACACATTATTTTTTCTATAATTAATCAAACTGAATTAATGTGATTATTACAAAAAAATATTTTAAATGTAGATTTTTTTTTTTTTTTTTTTTTTGTTCATTACAGTAATTAGAATTTGGGGGTTTAAATGTGTGTAGTTGTCATGAAAATAATGCCGTAGTGCAAGAAAACATTAATGGTCCTAAATAGAGGATACATTTTTTTTTTTTTTAACAAACAATATTATTTCTTAGATTTACTTGGGATATTGGGGAAAATTTTGACGTGGATGTGTTTGAGATATTCTCTTGTGTGTTAACTGCCAATGTGTTTCTGTTTGTGTTACAGAAGCTTGGCCACCATGTGTTCGGGTAACAGTGGTTCGTTCGCCTGTACTGCAGACTGGAACCCTCTTCATCCTCACGGCTGACACTGTTGCCACCATCGGCAGGTTAATAGAATTTTGAGAGTGTGTGGGGGGTTCTATCCATCCCTAATGTTAAGAAGTTTGCAGACAAGGTTATTTTATACATGTTTGTATGTATCATCTGTTCACAGAGAGAAAGACATTAATCACACCATCAGAATCCCTGAGATGGGAGTCAGTAAGGTAAAACAAACACAAAAAGGTGCATTGCGATCAGCGATACAGTTTTATGCATATGTGAAGATGGTAGTCTCACCTTTTATTCTGTGTGTGTTAAGTCCCATGCAGAGGTTTATTTTGACCAGGAGCAGCAGTGTTATGTGCTAATAGATCAGGGCAGTCAAAACGGAACTGTCATCAATGGGAACAGAATACTACAGGTGACGCTCAAACTAACACAGTCATTCTTTCATAGTATATTTGAAATATTTATTTCAGGATTAGTAACTGATAAGAGATTGAGAGTAACCCAATTTAAATCAGATATATGTGTTTGTCGCAATACCACTTATAACAGCAAAAAATGTTGCTATCTTCAATAACGGCACAGCATCTTCACACAGTTGCTAAATAATTAGTGATTTGCATTATAACAAAACGAAGAGAACTGTAAAATATTATAGATACTAATAATTTCTCACTGGAGAGGTTTTGGGGCTTGTAATGGACATATATCTCTCTTATTTTTGAACATTGCTCTGCTGTGAGTGATGCTCTCATGGTGTTTACTGGTTGCCAGTATGTCACAATGCACAATTGTGACAAAAGAACTAATCAGAACTGTTTTCAATTCAAATAAATGTTAGCAAATTTCATCATAATTCATATTAATTGATTGTGAATTTACAGTGTGTGGGCATTTATATATAACTGCCGCATATAATTTGCAAAAATATGGAGGGGGTACTTTAAAAATAAATATCAGTGATCATTATCGTAGACTATAGTGTTAAAATATCGGTGATCAGTATTGGCCTCAAATTTCCTGATTGATGCACCACTAATCAAAATTAAATCACTGCTTAACACTCTGGTGTGTTGCTGTGTCCCTGCAGCCCAAAGTTCGCTGTGACCCTTGCCCTTTGACCCACGGGGATGAAGTGAAGTTGGGAGAGACAGTTTTGTCCTTCCACATTCACATGGGAACGGACACATGTGATGGCTGTGAACCAGGGCAGGTCATAGCACATCTGAATCGCCATAAAAAAGAGGAGAACTCTGGTGAGTATGTGTGTGTGTGTGTGTGTATATATATATATATATATACACACACACACACACACATATACACATTAATGCACCCATGAAAATGGGTCACTGGGTGGAATAACTTTGTCATGCAACAAAGTTGTTTGAGACGTGGGCATAGCTGATTCGATTTGTTTAATTGTTAAAGTTATATCAACCCCTGCCTGTGCACATTTAGACTGAGTGTTGTGTTCATGTATTTTGTGTGTGTGTTTGTTTCAGTACCTGTTCTTAGTAAGGTGGATAAGGAGCTACAAAGACAAAAAGAACTAAAGATGATAAAGGTCAAATATGGCCTCAAAGTAAGTTGTCACCTCTTTAAAAAAAAATTGTTTTTAAAAAGTAATAAAAAAATTATGCTTAAACCTACACAAACTGTTTTGGTGATATAAGATGCTTTTAAAATGTTTGTCAGGTGTTGGTGTAAACATCAGTGCTGTTGATGATCAATGTCCAGTGCTGCCATCTGATGGTCAGGAATGTGGACATCATGTGGTTCCTAGGCGTTAAAGAAATAGTTCACCAAAACGTTTTAATTCCGTCTTTGTTACTAACCCTATGTAGTTCTAAACCTGTATGACACAAAAGGAGTAATTTTGCTTAATCTTGGTGCTGTTTTTTTTTCCATACACTAAAAGTATATAGTGACCAGAAGCATTCAAGCTCCAAAAAGGACAGAAAAGCGCAATAAAAATAGTCCATATGACTCTACGATAGCTTTGTGTGTTGTGTAGACAGAATTTTAAGTCGTTATTCACTGAAAATCTGTCCCTTTACTGTAAGTCTCAAATCTCATTTGTGTTTGAATTGGAGATCTTTTCTTCCCAATTTGGAATGCACAATTCCCAATGCGCTCTTAGTCCTCTTGGTGGCGTAGTGACTTGCCTCAATCTGGGTGGCGGAGGATGAATCTCAGTTGCCTCCCTGTCTGAGACAGTCAATCCGTGCATTTTATGACATGGCTTGTTGAGCGTGTTACTGTGGAGACATGGCACGTGTGGAGGATTCACGCTATTCTCCGCAGCATCCACGCACAACACACCACGCGCCCCACCGAGAGTGAGAACCACATTATAGCAACCATGAAGAGGTTACCCCAATGTGACTCTACCCACCCTAGCAACCGGGTCAATTGGTTGCTTAGGAAGCCTGACTGGAGTTACTCAGCACGCCCTGGATTCGAACTTGTGACTCCAGGGGTGCTAGTCAACGTCTTGCTGAGATACCCAGACCCCCTGTGTTTGCATTCTTGTTCAAAGTTCATATGCAGTCTGTGATTGCATACGCTGGTGGTTCAGCCTGATGGATGTTGTTGTAGTAATATAAAAATGAATTGTAGCTTTAAACTGCTCAGTGTGTGTAATGTGAAGACACTTGGGTCTGTGTTTCAGAACAGTGATTATGAGGAGCAGAAGGCCCTGAAGAATAGAAGGTATAAAGACAGAGCGGAAAACCGTCGGCAGACAGTTGGGAGCGAGGAAATGTTCCAGAGAGACGATGCCCCTGCTTCTGTTCACATGTATGTCATGAAACCTTCATTGTCAAACATTTACCACTATAAAGGACTTGTACATTACTGTATAGTTCTCACATAACACCTGATATTGTGAAGCTGAATGGAAAGCCTTCAAGGTTACAGATATTTCTGCAGAGTCTGGGCTATTCGTCATTATCTGTTTTTGTTTTTGTTTGGTTGATAGTGAAATTGGAGATGAGAATAAGGGCAGACAGATGCTGGAGAAGATGGGCTGGAAACGAGGAGAAGGTCTCGGCAAGGATGGAGCTGGAATGAAAGTCCCAGTAATACTGATTTCCCCTGTTGCACAAAGTTTTGTTTATGTAATGTCCATTGTATCAGATGTATACTTGTAAAGTTACTACCCCACAAAGCAAAAACGCAGTACCTACGCCTTCCCAAGTTTTAGTTTGTCCAGCCAAATATTGTTTATTTGCGATATCGATAAACATTTTTTTTATAAAACGTGTAGTTTCTGCGTTTTGCATGGCAAGCTAGTTCTCATTTCACTTTGTGCATTCTAGATCCAGCTGCAGGTACGTAAGGCCCAGTCTGGTCTTGGTTCTGGAGTCGTCATGTCAGTAGAGGATGCTACACTCACCAGAGCCAAAACTCAGAGGAACTGGGAGCGCGTACGGGAACGGTTCTCCGATGCCTGCCAGGTTGACACCGCCCATCCAGAAACAAGCCAATCACCTAAAACTTTTGTCAAAAGTCAGGACACAGAGTGATTTATTGGTCGTACTTTAAGGCCATTTTTTGGGTTTGCAAAGAAAAAATGAGGCGTGGCCAAGATTTCGGCTAGCTGCACCAGTCCTTACTATTGACAAAACGATAGACGTTTCTTTTGAAGTTGTAGCAATTTTGTAAATAGACTTTAGCTCATTTTAAACAAACAGTGTGTTTATTGTTCTTTTCCCAATTCAAATACAAACATAATATATTGGACAAATAAGCAATAAATGTTTATAAAACAATAATACGTTTGTCTCAGTTGAGTTTGCGATAGTCTCCCATTATAACGGCAAATGGTTGTATGTCATATTCATGTTTGTTACAAGTAGCAGGTGAACTCTGAGATGTTTGTTTAAAGGTTTCCAATCTTCCAGCTGTACAATATCTGTAAAGGCTTGTGTTTTGTGGATAATATGCTAAATTTACTGTGACAGCTGCAGTTAGACCTGTGGAACAGCATATTATATGTCTGTCAGAAAATAACGAGTTGCACAACTTCAAAACTAGAATATCAAAAGGTAGCAAGTGCTTTACTACTGTTTGTTCAAGGGTAACATAAAATTTCATTTGGGAAACTTAAAACCCATTTGAAACTACTTGCAAGTGTCCCGTATGTTGTGAGTCAGCTGTTGTGGCAAACTTTATCTCTAGATGGCTCGGAACCAGTTTATGCATCCCAACCGCTTTGATTTTATTAAAAAAATTGTTTGTTTGTGGCAAATTGTTTGCTTTTTTTAGGCATGAATTAACATTTGCTATTGTTTGGCCTGAGTTTGTGTAAACAAAGCCTCAGAAACACGCTTCTAAAGAAGTATTTCAGTATTATTTTTAAGATTTATGCTGTTTGTTTTGCTTTTAATTGTATTGTAAATTTCTATCAGACTAAACTGAGGATCCTTTACATGCACGTATTATGATTTAAGCGTTATGTGATGTATTCAATTACCTTTACAGTTACATTTATGCATTTGGCAGATGCTTTTATCCAAAGCAACTTACAGTGCCCTTATTACAGGGACAATCCCCCCTGAGCAACCTGGAGTGAAGTGCCTTGCTCAAGGACACAATGGTGGTGGCTGTGGGGATTGAACCAGCAACCTTCTGATTACCAGTTATGTGCTTTAGCCCACTATGCCACCACCACTCCAATTAAACCAGAATTGCGCCATCATGGCAACGAAGTTGTAATATATATATATATATATATATATATATATATATATATATATATAAAACTTTACACAAAAAAAGTTAGTAAACGATTTTATCACTAAACAAATGTTAACACGTGTAATGTTTACATTTTGTGGCAATACTTTTGAACTTATGTTTAAATGAACATTTATGGACTGGCCCCATTCACTTCCATTGTAACGGCCTAACTGTAACTACATGTGTATATATACATCCCTTTTTCAGGGCAATGTATTTTAAAGATAATTTTGTGAAAATCCAAACGGATCTTTATTGTAAAGGGTTTAAACAATATTGTCCAAGCTTGTTCAATGAGCCATAAACAATTAATGAACATGCACCTGTCGAACGTTTATTAAGATTCTAACAGCTTACAGACGGTAGGAAATTAAGACCACAGTAATAAAAACTTGGGACACTAAAGAGACCTTTCTACTGACTTTGAAAAGGATCTAAAGAAAGATGCCCAGGGTCCCTGCTCATCTGCGTGAACGTGCCTTAGGTATGCTGCATGGAGGCATGAGGCCTGCAGATGTGGCCAGGGCAATCAATCGCAATGTCCGCACTGTGAGACGCCTAAGACAGCGCTACAGGGAGACAGGAAGGACAGCTGATCGTCCTCTCAGTGGCAGACCACGTGTAACAACACCTGCACAGGATCAGTATATCCGAATATCACACCTGTGGGACAGGTACAGGATGGCAACAACAACTGCCCGAGTTACACCTGGAACACACAATTCCTCAATCAGTGCTCAGACTGTCCGCGAGAGGCTGGACTGAGGGCTTGTAGGCCTGTTGTAAGGCAGGTCCTTACCAAGACATCACCGGCAACAACTATGGGCACAAACCCACCTTCGCTGGACCAGACAGGACTGGCAAAAAGTGCTCTTCACTGACGAGTCGCCGTTTTGTCTCACCACAGTTGATGGTTGGACTCGCATTTATCATCAACCGGATGAGCGTTACACCGAGGCCTGTACTCTGGAGCGGGACTGATTTGGAGGTGTAGGGTCCATCATGGTCTGGGCCGGTGTGTCAAAACATCATCGGACTGAGCTTGTTGTCATTGCAGGCTATCTCAACACTGTGCGTTACAGGGAAGACATCCTCCTCCCTCATGATGTACCCTTCCTACAGGCTCATCCTGACATGACCCTACAGCATGACAATGCCACCATTCTGTGCAAGATTTCCTGCAAGACAGGAATGTCAGTGTTCTGCCATGGTCAGCGAAGAGTCCGGATCTCAATCCCATTGAGCACGTCTGGGACCTGTTGGATCGGAGGGTGAGGGCTAGGGCCATTCCCCCCAGAAATGTCCAGGAACTTGCAAGTGCCTTGGTGGAAGAGTGGGGTAACATCTCACAGCAAGAATTGGCAAATCTGGTGCAGTCCATGAGGAGGAGATGCACTGCAGTAATTAATGCAGCTGGTGGCCACACCAGATACTGACTGTTATGTTCCATTTTGACCCCCCCTTTGTTCTGGGACACATTATTCAATTTATGTTAGTCACACGTCTGTGAAACTTGTTCAGTTTATGTCTTCTGCATGTTCATGCAAATATTGACACATGTTAAGTTTACTGCAAATAAAAGCTGTTGACAGTGAGAGGACGTTGTTTTTTTTTTTGCTGAGTTTTTTTTATTGCGCAGTCCTCAGTCCTGATCCAGCGGCGCTAGGACCGCGCATTTGCGCACTTGCTAATTCTATTCGTGAGAGTGAACATTTTCAAAGAAACGTCGTCTACCTACAACCTCAAAGTTCGCTGACAGCCTTGACTATCGTTATGAACGAGTGGAGAGAATGCTGTCGAAATGTGCGTCCGGAGAGTTTGTGTTAGTAGGAGGGATTTCAAGTAACTGAACCGCTGAGCGCAGTTTGGACCGCGGACGCGGAGAGATGAGCGCGGTTACGCTCTCCAACGGACCCCGGAGAGAGGTGAGATTCACTTATCTACTCACAAGCTTCTAATCATAGCCCACGTCGCGAGTTTCCAAAAACCACGGGTTGTTTTCTTTTCATTCGGCCTTAGAAGTTTGCTTCATAACTAGGTGTTGCTATTTTAGAAGGAGAAGTTTAACAAGTTCAACTGTAATCAATGGGAGTTATGGGACAGTTTTGAAACCGCAATATGGAGAGATGTCACACCAGGTTCGGATCATTCTGTCTGTCATATCTAGGTTATAATAGGTTATAATGACTTTAAGCTTGACTTATTCTTCTTGAAATGAGCTTTAAATTTGTTCAAACAGTAGACTAAATGTATGTGACATTTAATGGCTTACTAATAAAATCCAGGCTTTTTTGACTTATCTCTCAAATACATGTTTGTTCTTAAGTAGTTTTCTTCTGTGTAGATTGTAGGGTTTCTGTTGAGGCATTGCTGTCATGGTCTGAAATCTAGGCTTGTATTCGTAGGCGAATGTTACAATAGCAAGAAGTCTACACTGTATCACTGAACATTCTATTCCCGCTGAATGATACATTCTACATCCTAAGATTCGATACATTGTAATGGCTATCACTTCGCCTGGACGATATTCAAGTTCCCCACCAGAGGGCAGTCATGTGTGGCGCTTTGTATTGAGAGCAAAAGGTCAGGTCACCAATCAATGCAATATGATGGAAGGATGAAAATCATGCGCAGAGTGGACAAGATGACGCTTGTTTGTTTTGATGGAGATTAAATTAATTAAACTAGATAAACTGAACTATTCAGGCTTTGGGAGAGAATTGTTTAAGCATAGTTCACCTATAGATGAAAATTCTTTAATTATTTTCTCACCCCCATCTTCCTTGATTTCATCCTAAATTTACACACTGTCATGCCATCCCAGATGCACGTGACTTTCTTTCTTCAGCAGAACACAAGCGAAGATAAAAAAAGAAAAGAAAAATGCAAGTGAATGGTGAACAGAGATGTTAAGTGAACGGTTCACCCCCCAAAAAAGTGAAAATCCTCTCATCATTTACTCACCCTCATGCCATCGCAAATATGTATGGCTTTTTTCCCCCTTTTTTTTCCTGCAGAACACAAAATACTTTTAGAAGAATGTGTCAGCTATGTCGGTCCATACAATGCAAGTGAATGGTGGCCAGAACTTTGAAGCTCCAAAAAGCACATAAAGGCAGCATGATAGTAATCCATACGACCCCAGTGGTTAAATCCATATCTTCAGAAGCGATACGATATGTGTGGGTGAGAATCAGATCAACAGTTAGGTCTCTTTTTTTTTTTTTTTTTTACCCTAAATCTCCACTTCCACTGTTTTTAGCTATTCACATTCTTTATGCATATCGCCCCCTACTGGGCAGGGAGGAGAATTTATAGACAAAAATTACTTACATTTCTCACACCTATCATATCACTTCTTAAGACATGTTTTAACCACTGGAGTCATATGGATTAATTTTATGTTGCCTTTATGTGGTTTTTGGAGCTTCAAAATGTTGGCAACCATTCACTAGTATTGAATGGACAAACATTTACTTTTAGTGCATATTTTGTCCATACAATGAAAGTGAATGTCAAACCCTAACATTCTGCCTAACCTCTCCTTTTGTGTTCCACGGAAGAAAGAAATGAAGAAGTTCTTTTTTGTGTGTGTGTGTGTGTGTGAACTATCCTTTTTGGTAAAGATTAGCTACAACACATTCCTCGGTCAATCAAAAAGCCTCCAGCTGAGCGCCTGGATTCTACTTTGTGGAAAAGTACAACATGTTAATTTTCACAGCTAATCTAATCCACGTGAAACAGCTACCCTTTGTAATTCCACTAAGAGTGGCAAAATTAAAAATATCTGACATTCTTACATTGATAGTGCATGCATAATGGATCTACTGTTATTCTGTATGACTGGAAGTGTAACATTGCAGCCTGGGGGAAAAAAAAAAAACCTCTTTAATTGCTCTTGGAAACACAGGCCCATGAATAAGATTAACAGCCCTTGTTATATAAATGTTTATCCACCATTTATTTTATTTCAAGTTTATGAGAATTATGTATCAGAGATGTTATTGGCATTTCTAGGATATGCAATGTCACACTTCATGCATGGGTGACTACTGGAATGTTTAGAATATACATGTATGGGACATGAGTAGAGTAAAATGACTTGCAATAGTGACAAAAGATGATGGATTTTTCTCTACCCATGCACAAATTTGTGGAGTAAACTACTACATAGCAAAAGGTCAGTGTAGTTCTTTATGAGCACATCTGGGCATATCAGTCATTTACAGGTGATTGAAAGAAACACTTAACTGTGGACACATTTAGAATAACATAATAAGCGCTCTCGGTACATTCAAAGCAGTTATGATGAATGAAGAAAAAAGTCAAATGCACATCCTCCTTGTATACTAATAGATATATCAGCCCGGCCTATTAATTGGCTGATATTGTGCCTTTTTGTGTTTATCATCACCTATATCCTAATAAGTATTTCAAGGCAGGTTCCCATTGTGGTGCCACCACAGGCCCTGCTATAGGACAAATGTGTGTTAAATTAACTACATCTTTTTCCTGGACAATAATGATAGAAACTACACTTGCATTTGCTTATTGTTGCCTTTAAGCTTTGAAATATGAGTGCAGTTGTGAATAACACTCTCCTAATGTTCCTTGTTTACACTGTAAACACCAAAAGTGGAATCCACCATTATTCCAGAATGAATTACAGTGAGGAAAATAAGTATTTGAACACCCTGCTATTTTGCAAGTTCTCCCACTTGGAAATCATGGAGGGGTCTGAAATTGTCATCGTAGGTGCATGTCCACTGTGAGAGACATAATCTAAAAAAAAAAAAATCCAGAAATCACAATATATGATTTTTTAACTATTTATTTGTATGATACAGCTGCAAATAAGTATTTGAACACCTGTCTATCAGCTAGAATTCTGACCCTCAAAGACCTGTTAGTCTGCCTTTAAAATGTCCACCTCCACTCCATTTATTATCCTAAATTAGATGCACCTGTTTGAGGTCGTTAGCTGCATAAAGACACCTGTCCACCCCATACAATCAGTAAGAATCCAACTACTAACATGGCCAAGACCAAAGAGCTGTCCAAAGACACTAGAGACAAAATTGTACACCTCCACAAGGCTGGAAAGGGCTACGGGGAAATTGCCAAGCAGCTTGGTGAAAAAAGGTCCACTGTTGGAGCAATCATTAGAAAATGGAAGAAGCTAAACATGACTGTCAATCTCCCTCGGACTGGGGCTCCATGCAAGATCTCACCTCGTGGGGTCTCAATGATCCTAAGAAAGGTGAGAAATCAGCCCAGAACTACACGGGAGGAGCTGGTCAATGACCTGAAAAGAGCTGGGACCACCGTTTCCAAGGTTACTGTTGGTAATACACTAAGACGTCATGGTTTGAAATCATGCATGGCACGGAAGGTTCCCCTGCTTAAACCAGCACATGTCAAGGCCCGTCTTAAGTTTGCCAATGACCATTTGGATGATCCAGAGGAGTCATGGGAGAAAGTCATGTGGTCAGATGAGACCAAAATAGAACTTTTTGGTCATAATTCCACTAACCGTGTTTGGAGGAAGAAGAATGATGAGTACCATCCCAAGAACACCATCCCTACTGTGAAGCATGGGGGTGGTAGCATCATGCTTTGGGGGTGTTTTTCTGCACATGGGACAGGGCGACTGCACTGTATTAAGGAGAGGATGACCGGGGCCATGTATTGTGAGATTTTGGGGAACAACCTCCTTCCCTCAGTTAGAGCATTGAAGATGGGTCGAGGCTGGGTCTTCCAACATGACAATGACCCGAAGCACACAGCCAGGATAACCAAGGAGTGGCTCTGTAAGAAGCATATCAAGGTTCTGGCGTGGCCTAGCCAGTCTCCAGACCTAAACCCAATAGAGAATCTTTGGAGGGAGCTCAAACTCCGTGTTTCTCAGCGACAGCCCAGAAACCTGACTGATCTAGAGAAGATCTGTGTGGAGGAGTGGGCCAAAATCCCTCCTGCAGTGTGTGCAAACCTGGTGAAAAACTACAGGAAACGTTTGACCTCTGTAATTGCAAACAAAGGCTACTGTACCAAATATTAACATTGATTTTCTCAGGTGTTCAAATACTTATTTGCAGCTGTATCATACAAATAAATAGTTAAAAAATCATAGATTGTGATTTCTGGATTTTTTTTTTTTAGATTATGTCTCTCACAGTGGACATGCACCTACAATGACAATTTCAGACCCCTCCATGATTTCTAAGTGGGAGAACTTGCAAAATAGCAGGGTGTTCAAAATACTTATTTTCCTCACTGTAATAACTAGAAGATACATATACATCCACGTGATTATGAGAAGAGCCCATCACTTCTGTGTCGGACTGTCACTGATGACGCTAATGTGTCTTAAAGGAGGACCGTGTAAGTGAGTTTGAGGCATATTCGCTCTATCCAATGCGTTGTGTTGCGTTGCTCATCCGTTATTTAAGAGGTCTGATGTCGTGATGAGCATACCAGTGATCAGTCCAGCGCGACAATGGACCATGGTGAGAAGCTCAGACCTTTAGGACCTTTCCCAGAGGTGAGATCAGGGTGTCATTCGTGGTGATTATCTAAAAGGGGGACATGGCACAGGCGCGCCGCGCTCACGGCTGGACAGCTGAGGTGTCATCGATCTGATTTGATCACTGATAAATAAAGCGGCGAGAAAGGAAACATCATGCATTGCGCTTGAATTAACGGTAGCGTGAAGATGGAAGATCTTCTCTCTGTTTTTCCTTGACGCGAACCGACGAAACAGGAGTTGGGAGGTGGGGAGAGCAGGGCAGGGAACCCACCGGCCAATGTACCGGGGCAACGGCGGCGTGACAGCGGCCCGGGAGCCGGGAAGTCAGAGGGACAGTACGCGGCCGCGGCGGCGTTGAGATCCGTTCCTCCTGGTTTTACGCAGCGAGGAACGATGGGCTGCGCTCCCAGCATCCACGTCTCGCAGAGCGGGGTGATCTACTGCCGCGACTCGGACGAGTCCAACTCGCCGCACCAGACCACCACCATCTCGCAGGGCACGGCGACCACCCTGCACGGCCTTTTTATCAAGACCGACGCGGCGGACACCATCCCCTCCGTCATCGCTTACCAGAGCAGGCACATACGGACCAACTCCCACCGGGAGCGGACAGAGAACAGCGGCGACCACATCTGCATTGAGGCCGAGACTCAGACCAGCAACACCAGCGTCAAGGTATGATGATGAATGAAACACTGCATGGGGGTGAATGAACGAGAAGATGATGGAAATCATTTTTAATCTTTTTTTCCTCACATCATTTCCACCGTATTCATCCAGTGTTTTTAGTTTAGGAAAGATCCCTACATATTAATGGAAGGCACTGATGCTGTAATATGAATGAGTAACATATGCTTTTGTACAATGCTTATGATGCATAGTAATGCAAAATCGTGTTTTGGCATCTTTTATTAAAACTATTAAATAAATGAGGCGCATACAAGTGAGTTTTGTTCATTGAAGGTCAAAACCCAGAAGATGAGGAAAATGGAACTGGTGTGTGGAAGCACACAGTGGCTCCAAAAAGTATTTGGACACATACACCACACTTAAAAATGTTTAAATGCCAGGCTTAAACCCGGAGATTGAAGGATTGAGGGGACGATGCTATTTGATTTGTATTTAATTATATAATGCAAATACAAACTATTTTAAGTGTGGCTTATATGTCCAAATACCTTTTTTGTTCCACTGCACTTTGTATTCCGTATTGTAGTAAACAACCCCGTTAATTCATTCATGTTTAAATCATAGACTGTCAGTTCACTTAGTTTACCCTTGCAAATATCATGGTATTACCATAAAGCACCATGCAAAAAAAAAACATGGCAGTATCATGGCATTCTGGACACCACCATGAGTAAAACCATAGTATTATTTGAAGTACCCTGAAGTGACATTTAAGTTCCATCATGATATTTAAATTAAATAACAATTTCTGAATCGTAGTAGGCCTTCCACAACTGTACTTTTTTATAAGGCTAGAGACAGCTGAAATGGATAGTTCACCCAAATATGAAAATTCTCTCATCATTTACTCACCCTCATGCCATCCCATATGTGTATGACTTTCCTTCATCTGATGAACTCAAATTAAGATTAGAAGAATTTCTCATCTCATCTGGTCCATACAATGCAAGTGAATGGGTGCTAAAATTCTGAAACTCGAAAAATCACATAATTTAAAGTAATCCATATGACTATAGTGCTTAAATCAATGTCTTCAGAAGTGATAGGTGTGGGTGAGAAACAGATCAACGTTCAAGTCCTTTTTTTAATATAAATGATCCTCCCTGCTCAGTCAATCACCACTTTAACTTTCTTCATCTTGTATTTTTGATGATTCACATTCTTCATGCATATCAGCCCCTACTGGTCAGGAAGAAGAATTACTAGTAAAAAATTACTTAAATGTCTGTTTCTCACCCACACCTGTCAAATCACTTCTGAAAATATGGATTAAAACACTGGAGTTTTGTGGATTAAGTTTATGATGATCTTATATGCTTTTTTGGAGTGTCAACATTTTGGCACCCATTTACTTTGCATTATATGGACCTACAGAGCAGGAATATTCTTTTAAAAATCATCATTTGTGTTCAGCAGAAGAAAGAAAGTCATACACATCTGGGATGGCATGAGGGTGAGTAAATGGTGAGAGAATCTACATTTTTGGTTGAACTAGCCCTTTAACCATGAACTTTGCAATGCTTAAGATTCAACCTTATTGTCATTGTGCAAAGTACAGAGCCTAAAGAGCAATGAAATGCAGTTGTTTTTGTATATCCCAACTAAGCTGGGGTCAGAGCACAGGGTCAGCCATGAAACAGCGCCCCTGGAGCAGATAAGGCCCAACAGTGGTATATTGGCAGTGCTGGGGCTTGAACCCCTGACCTTTTGGTCAGTAACCCAGAGCCTTAACCGCTTAACCACTGGCCCATCCAATGCTTGGATGTAGCATTGATTCCATTTGGGAAAGATATCTCTGTTTCAGTTTGTTTACATTCTGTAGACGGTATTGGAAGGCTGTTAACAAAATTGTTGTAATTCCTGCCATTTTTAGATAGAATATCAGCCTGATCTAAGTTAATGTGTTTACAGTCATGATCGCAACATTCGCAAGTAGAATTCAGATTAGAGATTCTCTCACACTGCAGGTAAACTCTGTTTTGTAACATTCATACACTGTAATTACGATCAGATCTGTAATAAACTCTTGTTGTTGTTTTTGTATAAAGGAATAGTTCACTTAAAAATGAATATTTGCATCATCATTTTAACCCATCTGACTTTGAGGAGTCTTTCAGGGACACAAAAGGACGTATTAATGGTATAATGTTGAAGATGCTCTTTCCCATAAAATTTAAATGAACTGTGATCACACCTGTCAAGGAAAAGATTTGCTGCGAAAAACAACGTAAAATGTTTGTTCATCACTCAGTGATACTCAGAAAACTTGTAATATAGTGCAGGAGTCCTATGGACTTCTTTTAATAATGCTTTATAATGCTTGACAGCCCCAGTCTCCATTTACTTGCACTGTTTGGAAGAGAGCAGTCTGGACATTCTGCTAAATTTCTACATTCTACTAAGTAAGTCAAATGGGTTTGGAACAATATGAGGTTAAGTAAATAATGAAAGAATTTTGATTTTTGTCTGAACTATCACTTTAAGGACAGTGAAGTGTTTAGTTCCATGGTCAGGGCCCGATTTGCCTGATTAAAACGATGACTCCTCCATGTACAGTGGAATTTGTGTGACAACACAAATCCAAAACTAATCTCATAAAAGCATAAAAGGACCATTTATAGATCCGAGTATAGATTTATATAATGGATTTTACAGGACTCTGTCTGTATGTCAGTGAGTTCTGTGTAGAGCCAGCTGTATATTTGTCATCTGTCAGTATGAAAGGAGACATAGAGATTATGGTACAGTCTGCCAAGTGTGTGTGTGTGTGTGTGTGTGTGTGTGTGTGTGTGTTTGTGTGTGTGTGTGTGTGTGTTAGAGTCAGCTGCTCTCTCACTCCAAGACTGGAGAGCAACTCAATGATGTCATTGATGTGTGTGTAACTTTGTGCGGCTTTCTCTCACACATACACACACATTCTTATTGCATTCACATTGATAAAGCTTATATGCTTTGTATTGGATTTAGTTTATGTGTGTTTGTGTAAGATAATTGTTTTAAGTTTTTACAGTACCTTGCTAAACCCCCTTGTGTGTGTGTGTGTGTGTGTGTGTGTGTGTGTGTGGAACGAAAGCATCCTAAACCAGGTCTAGTTACCTGGTCTTTTTCTGGTTTTAAATAGGTTTTGGGGACTTGTTGTACACTTGTCAGGCTTAGAGACCAGCTAAAAGTGAGTGAGGTGATCTTAATATTTATTTTCAGCAGGGTTCTGTGTCTTTGTGAGGAATTAACACATTTGAAGGAGATAGAAAGATTTGAGCCTGATCTCATGTATATAACGTGACAGGTGTCATTTTTGCATGAAAAAATGTACATTTTTAAATTACATGGATCCTTAAACAAATGGCTGCAGTTCCGAGGTGAAATGCCCACTTGGTGGCGCTAAATGCGAGTAAAATTTTCTCCCAAACAGATTGGGTTTTAAAGGGATAATTCATCCCCAAAAAAATCTCTCATCATTTATACACCCTCATGCCATCCCAGATGTACATGACTATCTTTCTTCAGCAGAACACAAATGAAGATTAAAAAAAAAAAAAAAATGCAAGTGAATGGTGATCAGATCTTTGTAGCTCCAGAAATCCCAAAAAAGGAAACAAAAAAGCAATCCATAAGACTCCGGTGTTTAAATCCATATTTTCAGAAACAATATAATAGGTGTGGGTGAGAAACAGAACAATATTTCAGTCAGTTTTTACTCTAAATCCTCACTTTAACTTTCACTTTCAGATGTTTAAGTGAAACTAAACCGGCACCACATGCAGTTTTTCAGATGGAATATTGAAAGGGGATATTTAGAGTAAAAAAGGACTTACACTTTGATCTGTTTCTCACCCACTCCTATTTTATTGCTTCTAAAGACATTAATTTAATCACTGGATTCATATGGATTACTTTTATGTTTCCTTTAAGGGATTTTTGGAACTACAAATGTCAACAACGGCATTTTGCGGTGCTTCTTTGATACTTTCAGGACTCGTACCTCCATCATTTTCATTGCAAGTGCTATGCACTTCAGTTGAGCTACCGCTCGTACTCGAACAAGATTACAAATGTAATTGATTATGTAATGCAAAGGTTAAAATGTATCACCTTACAACTCACTATAGTAAAAGGGTTTAGATGTCATAAGATAGCATTGTGAGAGGAACAGAGCGAAAAGTAAGCGTTTCTTAATTGATAATCGGCTGTTTCACTCATGATTTGTGTAAAAGGGAATAAAAGTCACTGTTGTTGTGTTCATTTCACCAGGAAAGTTCTGCAATATGAACAACGATTCACAAAATGTAGGTATAGTAATGTGATTTTGAGACTAGGTTGAAAGATTTTGTGTTTCTTTGTATGCATGTTTGTGTATGAGGTCCGGTCACAGAGTTTGTTTACCCCTCTGGATGTATACTGAGCTCTGCAGGATGTGAACAATCACATGCAAAAAGGCTGATGAATCTTCAACATGATCACAAGTGAAGTCGGCATGATGTTTCAGATAGTTTCGGTACCCTAATATCAGTGACTGTATGCCGATGTGCTGACATGCAGCATTCTTATCAGACCTGACGCGATTGGCAGTGCATTGCATCAGCTGCGTGGGAGACTAGGGTTCTAAGCCAGACAGTAACCATGTTTGAATAACCAATAATGAGCATGATTCGGAGGTTTCACTTTTCCCTCTAACATTATTTTTTACTCCACTAATGTTTAAGGTAAGTTTGGTAATGGTTTGGGTTGGGTTGGGGGATAGAATCTATAAATATATGCTTTACTCTTCATTGTATAACGTCCCGATGAAAACGAATTGCTTCACTACTAGCTTTTGGTGACCTCTCCTGGACATAAATGGAGCTCACTCGGGACCATATGCCCTACAACACTTACTGCTTTAGCCACTGGGGGGCAGTGTTTCAACATTTTGGTCAACGCATACCGATTTTGACGGAAGAAAATTCGGTCTACTCTTTTCAATTTCACTGTGAGATCAGGTTTGAATCTCAGACTAGATACACACACATTGTAAGGTTATTGTGAGGCATTGTGGGAAAATTTGCTTTTTCTTTTTACACTATCAGTTAGGTTTAGGTTTAAATGGGCCATGACATAGGGAATCAAATTTTAATTGATCTTTTGACATATAAGAGGTCATTATACTATAAAAACATACTGTAAGTTTCAGAACTCAAAACTTTCCCTTCACTGCAAAAAGAGCATTTTTTTTTTTTTAAACTAAGCTGTCAAAACAAATCTTTCTCTACTTCCTCCACGTGGTGATGTCACACTGTAATAAACATTTGCACATCAACACATCAATACCTACTTTACCTCATCACTTCAGTAGCCCAGCCCTTGGGTGTGGTGCAAAACACTGCTAATATTATATGTGAACCTCAAGGACTATATTAAAATAACAAAAGACATGTCATGACCCCTTTAAAGTTTAGGGTAGGGATGTTGTTGTTTTTTATGTAAAGCTTGATCATTAATAATCAAGAGAGCATTCATCTCAAAAACCTCATGTGTTTGGTAGAAAATGTAGATTTACACTCTACAATATCAGGAAGATAAGACCCTTCCTCTCTGAACATGCCACACAACTGCTTGTTCAGTCACTTGTCATAACTAGACTGGACTACTGTAATGCTCTCATTGCAGGCCTCCCTATATTATATGCACAATTAGACCCCTGCAAATGATCCAGAATGCAGCAGCACATCTGGTCTTTAATCAACTAAAGAGAGTGCATATTACACCACTCTTTGTCTCTCTCCACTGGCTGCCGGTTCATGCACGTATTAAATTCATGGCTCTGATGCTGGCACACAGAACAGTCACTGGGTCTGCTCCAGCATGCCTAAAACCTTTTCTGCTGAGCTACGTTCCCACTAAAAGCCTGCGGTCAGCTAAGGAACGTCGCCTTGTTGCACCAACACAAAGAGGCACCAAAACACTTTCCTGGACTTTCGGCTTCATTATACAAAGTTGGTGGAATGACCAACTCAACTCCATCCATGGAACTGACTCACTTTCTGTCTGCAAAAAACAACTTAAAACATATATTTTCCATGAGCACTTAATCAGGATAAAATTCTTGTTGCACTTTAATCTGTTTTGAATACTATTCTGATGCTAGTGAAGCTTTGTAATATGGCACGTCATACCACTGTCTGCTTAAGATGATTCGCTTACGTTTCCTCTTTTGTAAGTCTCTTTGGATAAAGTGTCTGCCAAATGAATAAATGTAAATGTAACTTACTTTTAGCACCACACAGTGGACATTTCACCTACCATGATACATTTATAGCATCTTGCAGAGGGGGCTATTGTACTTTAAATAGGAAAACTTCTTCTAAATAATGTATAACAAATAAGAGATTGCATGTTGATGTTGTACAGTGTCAATACTGTTCATAATGTATGGTACAGGGTTACCATGATACACATCATTTTTCCTCAAGTGGTAGGTTGTGACCTCAGGCCCCCTATATCATTCATGTACACACTTCTTTTGGCTACTTATGATATAGATGTGATCTGTGCATTTGCCATATTGATTTATGGTGCTTTTGTTATTTATGTGTGTTATTATATGTGTGTTATCTCAGTTCTAGTTTTAAAATGATTATCTGGTGCCAAATAGTGTTTTTCAGCTTTGACTGGAACTAAATTTTCCAGTAATTTAAATGTTCATGTAATTGTTAGTATTTTCCTGAATATGTCAGGAGCCTGTCACCTTTGTCTGTCAGGTTTATTGTGGTGACAGGATACGGACACTCATGCTCCATGCCTTGTCTTTTTGTTTGCGGACATGGCTAATGATGGCTTCATTGCCATGAGCACTTTCTGTCTGGTCTGTTGTGTTTGTCATGAGCAAATGGTTCTTGTTAAGTTGTTTACCAGGTGCTCTCCTGACCCCGCCCCTTTTTACCATATTATTAGTTAATTTGCTTCACCTGATTTCCCTACTAGTTTTCTTTCCTATTTAAACCCATTATGTTTTTAGTCATGTGCCAGTTCGTTGTGGTTTATCGTCCTGTCCTGTCCTGCCCTCCCCTGCCCTGCCCTGCCCTGCCCTGCCCATCAGTTCCAGCCCAGAGCATCAAACCCAGTCTGTCCTGTAGTGTTCTGCCCTGGACTTTGGAGTTTCCCTTGGGGGAAGTATTTTTTAATTCAAATAAAGCCCATCATCTCTCTTTCTATGAGTCCTCGCCCTCTCTTCATCCAAACATTGACAGTGTGCGTGTGTGTGTGAGAGAGTCAAATTTTATCTCCAATACTGTTAGGATAATATACTGTAGGTTTTGTCGTACCCGAATTCTGGGTTCGTCCGCTCTCACTACCCTCGATGGTGGTGCGGTCAGGGGATACACGGAGATTCCTCAGGTGGTTAAGGTGGTTGAGGTGGACTTGTGCCTGCAAAACGCCATCACCTGGTGGAATCGCACGAGACTCCCTTCCAGGGCCTGTAAGTCTACGTCGTCTCTGGCAGACAAAGCTTACAGTGCCACTGGACAGGCCGTCTCCCCCCTGCATGCCATGGTTGGGGCTTTGTGTCAACTGGGAAAAGAGCAAGCTCTCCTCCATTCAGAGCATCTCTTTTCTTTTACGAGTGAGCATGCGCAGTCGGTGCTGAACTTTCTGTAGTCATTCAGGCGGAGAACGACGTTCCCACTGAAAACATTTCAGAGACTCCTAGGGTATATGGCGTCCTCGGCAGCGGTCATGCCGCTCGGGTTGATGCATATGAGACTGCTCCAGCACTGGCTGGATATGGTGCCGCGGCACATATCATGTGGCCATCATGCCTATCTACCGCCACTTATTCAGCCATTGGATAGACCTTGCATTTCTGCAGGCAGGGGTCCCCTTACAGCAAGTGTCCAGGTGTGTCGTTGTTACGACAGATACCTCCAAGTTAGGTTGGGCACACAGCCTCTGGCTCCTGGACAGGGCCGTGACTGCTTTGGCATTTCAACTGCCTTGAGTTTCTGGCGGTATTGCTGGTCCTGGGGAGGCTTTTGCCGTTGATCAAGGTCAAGCACATGTTGGCCTGGATGGACAACACAGCAACGGTAGCGTATATAAACAGCCAAGGCGGCTTACCACCTGGGATCTGTGCCCTGACCTCTGGAATCTCCATGTCTGGCCCCTGGACGGGACGTGGAAGACCTAAGTGGCCTACCACCGGCAGTGGTAGACACGATCAGTCAGGCCAGGGCTCCCTCTGAGGCAGATGTATGCTTTGAAGTGGAGTTTGTTCACAAATTGGAGTTCTTCCCATGACGAAGACCCCCAGAGATGTGAAGTCGGGTCAGTGCTTTCCTTCCTGCAGGAGAGGCTGGAGGGGTGGCTGTCCCCCTCCACCTTGAAGGTGTATGAGACCGCTATAGCGGCGCACTACGACACGGTGGATGGTAGGTCCCTGGGGAAGAACAAACTTATCATCATGTTCCTGAGAGGCTCCAGGAGGTTGAATCCTCCTAGACCATGCCTCTTTCCCTCTTGGGATCTCTCCGTAGGCCTGCTGGACCTGCGGATAGCCCCGTTTGAGCCCCTAGAGTTAGTTGAGCTAAAGGCGGTTTCATTGAAGGCTGTCCTCCTGGCTGCACTCACGTCCATCAAGAAGGTTGGGGACCTGTAGGCGTTCTCTGTCAGCGACACCTGCCTGGAGTTCAGTCCAGAATACTCTCAGATGGTGAGAAAACTCTCACAACCCCGACCGGGCTATGTGCCTAAGGTTTCCACGACCCCCTTTTAGGGATCAGATTGTGAGCCTGCAAATGCTGCCCCGGGAAGAGGTAGAACCAGCCTTGTCCTTTCTGTGTCCGGTGCGTGCTTTGCGCATCTACTTGGATCACACGCAGAGCTTTAGATGCTCTGAGCAGCTCTTTGTCTGCTTTGGAGAAGGGAATGTTGTCTCCAAACAGAGGCTTGCCCACTGGATCGTGGATGCCATAGCTTTGGGATTACGAGCACACTACACTAGGAGCCTCAGGAAACTCCATTTCTGGCCCCTGGATGGGACGCGGAAGACCTAAGTGGCCTACCACCTGCAGTGGTAGAAACGATCACTCAGGCCAGGGGTCCCAAAGGGGTACGTCCTGGGCCATGTATGCCAAAGTGACAAAACGTCTCATTCCCTCCATCAGGGAACAGAGGTTACAACAGTAACCAAGACGTTTCCCCCTCAAAGAGCTTCTCTCCCTCTTTCTATTTCTCTCTCTGAATGTTATTAATATCCATGGAACATAGGCTATTTCTACTGTGGGCTTCACCCTTATTGAACCAAATACAGAGTGAGGAAAGCAGAGAGTGTAAGCAAAAATGGAAAGAGACTTTCTGTATAAATACTGCATTAAAAAAGTGTAACTTTGCGTTACACTTATGTTAGTCAAGTTTTCATTCACTAAATTAACTTTGGGGTTTGGCCAGAGCTGCCATGCTGTGGTTAGTGCATGGACATGTAAGAGCAGTATGGCTGTATAGATTGATAGATTGATGCTTCTTGTGAAAGTTTGAGTATATAGAGTGAATTTGTGTGCAGCTGTGTGTGTTGAGTTAAAGCGTTCGGAAGATGGACTGATTAGCCTTTATACTCTATGTAAGATGACACTCTCCTGGTAAGTTTTATATCCATAGATAACATATATCTATTTTACGAGGTTATTTATAACCCATTTTTGAGGAACTTTGGTGAATATTTCACATTGATCCTGAGAGAAAACTGCCAATGCCAATACAGCTTGTTTTACAACACCATTATTGACACTTTGAATGATTTTTATATTGTAAAGCTGTTATCTTCAGGGATTAACTAACATGGTTATAGATAGACAGTTCATAAACAGACTTGTGGTCTTTTGTCTGTGAACAATTCATATATTCACAATGAAATAATGATTGTCTCTGGGAAAAATATAGCTGTGATTAAATATAGATATGATTATGGGATTAAAAATAAGCAACTTTTTTGAGAAAAGGCCTTGTGAAAACTCTGACCTTGATAATGCTTATAGGGTTGCGTGTTTTACAAATATTTATATTTATAAAATAATTTATTGACTGTGTACTGATAGCAATGAATGAGCCACACTTGATACAAGCTGAAAACTGAAGTCTGTGATAGCCAACATACAATGAAAGTCTGCAAACTGCGTTTTAAATCTGAATTAAGTGCAGCAGCCTTTTATTTACTATTTTCATAAGTTATTTACCATGTGTTGTCAAACGCTATTATAGTATTCCAACATCAGCCAAGTTTCAAAACTAAGTGTTAAGTTACAAACAATAACTAAATTGGTTAGAACTAGGGGTGCACCGATCAGGAAATTTGAGGTCGATATGATCACTGATTTTTAACAGTAAGATCTACCAATACCGATTTGTTTTAAAAGTGCCCTTATGCCCCACTCAGTAAAATTGCAATAATTGTTAATAATTGTTGCAATACAAGTCACTAATTATTAAGCAAATGTGTACAGACGCAGTGCCGTTATTTAAGGTTAAACCATTATAAACCGGTTTCTTTCCAAGTGAATTGGGGAGCGAGAGAGGAGCGGAATACTAGGAATAGTAGTGGCCGTCATAATAGCAGTCACACTATACGGATGTGATGCTAAATTTTTGGTACTGCCAGAAATTCGTTGGAGGCTAAAGATCACCCCAAAGGCTATTAACCAGCCGTTGGTGAGCATGTCACACTAATTGTTGTAAGATTGCCGATTTTGCCATATGAAATTTGTCTCAGACGGCAGAATTGTGGCCAAAATCGTACAGTATGCTGTACCGGGCTTGATCGGCGCACCCCTAGTTAGAACTAATCAATTTAAACTGAATATAGCAAAAAACAAAATGCATTGTCTTTGGAAACAGGAAAACCCTCTCCAAGACTGCTGATTTGAAGTTGTCTATTGATGGGATTCCAGAACAGGTTACAAGGGTTGAACTAGGTGTGCAAGTTGATAATTTGTTGTCACGGTCTGATTATTAGATCATATTGTAAGCATGATGGGAAAAGACATTGCGGTCACTAGGAAGTGTTCTGTGTTTCTTTCATCTTCTGTTTTCAAAGATGTAGTACAGTCACTGGTTTTATCAGACCTTGAGTATTGCCCAAAAATATCAAGGCAAGTGCATCTCAAAATTATCATAAAAACGTTTAGATTGTTCTGAATTGAATAGCTCCATTTGTGCTTCATTGTCCTTTCAATGCCAGTATTTGTGATATGCACAGAAAATGATCATGGCTGTCCATGCTGGCTAAATTACACCTAAGAATCATGGTATACTTTCTTAAAGTCATCAGGCATCACACACCATATTTCTTTTTCTTTTTTTTTTTGTGAAGTCTGTATATGGGTTTTAATTACGAGTATAAAACTCGTCAAGTGAGCATGGCTCAACTTTTTGACGACATACTTGATGAAGGTTTGTATCGAGTTTCAGCTGCCTTGGAATATGCTTCCATCAATATAAGAAAGAACAAAAAATGATGTAAAGATAATGCTTATAGACATATAGAATTGGTTTATATGCTTTTTAGATTTTTTTTTCTTTGCTTAATTTTTATTGTTATTGTTGTTTTTATTTTAATGCTTGGTAATTTCTTTAATTCTGTTCCATGTTTAATGTACAGCCTAAAATAATATTCACAACATGACTGTAATGTGAGAAAAGTATTGCTGGTGATTTGACTACAGGAGTTTTATTTAGATTTTTGGCATTATAAATATTTGTATTTTTTTATTGTGTATTTTTGTGTGGACCGCAGGAAGATTAGCGACCACTTTATGGTAGCTAATGGAGATCATTTTGCAATGTTTATGTCCTGCCATTTTCATAACTCGTAACTAATGACAGATGTCACAACCTTGCCTTGCCTTCACTTGTGCTTGCATAAATCTGCCGCCTACAGAAGCTCCCATTGAGAATCAATTTGTAATGGCTTTATGCCACTTGTCATGTATGGTAACTATAGTAACCATGGTCTTTTTAGAAACAATAGGGCTAAACAGTGAAACTATAGTTCCACAATATTCTAGAAATACACTGATCAGCCACAACATTAAAACCACTGACAGGTGAAATGAATAACACTGATTATCTCATTACAATGGCACCTGTCAAGGGGATATATTAGGCAGCAGGTGAACAGTCAGTTCTTGAATTTCATATGTTGGAAGCAGGAAAAATGGGCAAGCGTAAGGATCTGACGAACTCTGACAAGAGCCAAATTGTGATGGCTAGACGACTGGGTCATAGCATCTTCAGAACGGCAGGTCTTGTGGGGTGTTCCCGGTATGCAGTGGCTATTAGCTAACAAAAGTGGTCCAAGGAAGCACAACCCGCGACAGGGTCATGGGTGCCGAAGTCTCATTGATGCACATGGGGAGCGAAGGCTAGCCCGTCTGGTCCGATCCCACAGAAGAGCTACTGTAGCACAAATTGCTGAAAAACGTAATGCTGGCCATGATAGAAAGGTGTCAGAACACACAGTGCATTGCAGCTTGCTGCATATGGGGCTGTGTAGCCGCAGACCAGTCAGAGTGCCCATGCTAACCCCTGTCCACCGCCGAAAGCACCTACAATGGGCACGTGAGCGTCAGAACAGGACCATGGAGCAATGGAAGGAGGTGGCCTGGTCTGATGAATCTTGTTTTCTTTTAGATCATATGGACGGCCGGGTGTGTGTGTGTGTGTGTCATATACCTGGGGAAGAGATGGCAGCAGGATGCACTATGGGAAGAAGGAAGGCCGGCGGAGGTAGTGTGATGCTCTGGGCGATGTTCTGCTGGGAAACCTTGGGTCCTGGCATTCATGTAGATGTTGCTTTGACACGTATGCAGACCACGCACACCCTTTCATGGCAACTGTATTCCCTTTCAGTTGGATAATGCGCCCTACCACACTGCAAAAATTGTTCAGGAATGATTTGAGGAACATGACAATGTGTTCAAGGTGTTGATTTGGCCTCCAAATTCCCCAGATCTCAATCCGACTGCATCTATGGATGTGCTTGACCAACAGGCCCCACGGAGGCCCCACTTCGCCACTTACAGGACTTACACTTACACTTACAGAAGTATCTGCTGATGATGTCTTGGTGCCAGATACCACAGAACACCTTGAGAGGTCTTGTGCAGTCCACACCTTGAGACAGAGCTGTTTTGGTGGCACGAGGGGGAACTACACGATATTAGGCAGCTGGTTTTTAATGTTGTGGCTGATCGGTGTCATTTTTTTATTAGCAAATACCGTAGTTTGTCATTTAGAAACCTTAGTTGCATTGATCTAATCATGGCAATGAGGAGCCATCCATATGCTTGGGTTTATGAACGTACTACAGTCACCACAGTTAAAGTGTGGCCACCATGCATGTACCATGGTAACTTTTCATAACGGATGTGTGCTTTTTGAATTGGCCACACACAGCCTTGTTTGACCTTTTGTGTTTGTTTGAGGGAGGGAACCTTTAAATTGATCTTTACGTGATTACTTAACGACTGTGCTGATGGAGGCCACTGATAAAGGCATCACATGCAGTCTTAAGATCGCAGTCATACATCAGTGTGCATATAGCTTGTGTATCTTCTGTGTGTGTGTGTTGTTTGGGGGGGGGGTTAGCTACAGTACTTAGCTATGTTTTGGGGACAAAAATTTCCCCACAACCTCCCGTAGGGGACATCCACAATGGGAAACATATTAATGAATATTTCAGCTGTGTATGTCCATACACTACAATTGAATGGGTGCCAAAATGTTGATGCTCCAAAAAGCACATAAAGGCAGCATAAAATTAATCCATATATTACTCCAGTGGTTAAATCCATACCTTCAAAAGTGATATGATAGTTGTGGAAGAGAAACATATCAATATTTTAGTCTAATTATTCACCCTGCCCAGTAGGGGGCGATATGCATGAAGAATGTGAATCATCAAAATCGCAAGAAGAATGTGAAAGTGAAAATTAAAGTGGAGATTGACTGAGCAGCGAGGAGAATTTGTTGTGGAAATTGAATTTTTAAATATTGATATGTTTCTCACCACACCTAACATTATCACTTCTGAAGACATTGATTTAAACACTTGAGTTTTATGGTTTACATTTATGCTGAATAATGTGAATTCTTCTTTTTTTTTTTTTTTTGCTTCAAAATTTTGGCACCCATTCACTTGCATTGTATGGACCAAAAGAGATGAGATATTCTGCTAATAATCATCATTTGTGTTCTGCTGAAGAAAGAAAGTCACATACATCCGGGATGGCATGAGGGTGAGTAAATGATGAGATAATTTACATTTTTAGGTGAACTATCCCTTTAAACCTAGTTTTAAAACCTTAATTCTGTTGTACACTGTCCAGATTTGAACATAAGAATGCGTGATAATCATGTAAAAATTGACTCATTATTTTTTTATGATACAGAATTAACACATTAAATTGACAGCCTTCATCATATTATATTAATATGCAACATTTCTGGCAAAATACTAGAGTTACTACTACAGTTACTGTTATTTCCCAGGTCAATGGTACAATTTTAGAAGAAAGCAGATGTGTGGAATTTATCCTTGAGAACTTACTCAATAATTGGGCTTTGATTCTACAATCTCCGTATCGACCTATTGCGTGGTTCCTCTAAGGTAACAGCACACAGAAACACTCAGTCTCATTCACATCTTAAGTAACATGTTATAAGTAAATCTGAAATAATAAAGGACCAGCAGTGCAGCTCGCTTTCTGTCATCTGGGGCTCTAAATTTAGCGGAGATCATATTTTATCTTGACCCTGTACTCTCTGAAGGAAGGGCTTTGTTCTGTGTGTGGTTTTATGGGTGTGTATGTGTTGTTCTCAGTAAAAGCACATGATTCACACAAACATGCACACAATGTGCTGTGAAAAGGAACGCACCACGAGAAGGAGACACTCGGGGTGCTTGTTAAGGAAACAAGGGGTTGTGAACGCTATTTCATGTTGACTTGAATGTTCAATTAGAATCTAGAGCTTTAGCTGCTGCTGTATGTGTATGTGTATGCTTTCCTGACAATTACATGTATTGGCATTGCAAAAACCCAGAGGGTCAAGAGTTGGAGAACATGAGAAAAAAAGAGTCAAAGAATGGAAAGAGAGGGAGAAAGAGAATTGGACAAAATATGAAAATGCAACACAAATGTCTGGTTTGTTTGTGTTTACATAACGTACATTGCTAATATGTAGAATGACCAAAATAGGCTGCATGCATTGTGCACACACTATTTAGCTGCTTACTTTATATTTTATATTTAGGACAGCTTACTGTCCTAATAAACTTTTTTCTAACATGTTTTATTACTGTTCATAGCCATCACTGAATTTTATTTTGTGAAGATTTAACTTTGAAGCAACTTGTATTAACTAATGCAGCTGCTGTATGTATTGTCATATTGGCAAAATATTTCGATTTATAGTCAATTAGCAGTATGTGTTTGCACATTAGAGGGCCCTGACACATTATATTGATTTTTAAAGCAACATGATCCCTTAAGCTACCTTTTACTGGCATGTTTTGTGACTATTGATAGCCATTAGCTTAGCATTATTGTTAAGATTATTTTGGTTTGTTTTAGCTGGGTCATGACATGCCTTTTTTATTTTACTATGTTCCTTGAGGTTCACTTATAATATTAGTAAAGTGTTTTGCACAATAATATATTTGTAAAATATGATTATTTTCCACCCTCATATTGACCCTCTTTCAGAAACACTCTGTTTTGGTGCTGCTTCTCCTTTAAGACTTGACAGTAAACACCCACTCTTCTGATTGGCTTTCTGCTATTGTCTGACCTGCCATCTCACTGCTTACCACAACTGGGCGGGGCTACTGAAGTGATGAGGTAAATTAGGTGTTGATGTGTTCGGTCAGATTAAATGTCTACCACAGTGTGACATCACAATGTGGAGGAAGTAGAAAACGAGTCGTTTTGACAGCTTGGTTTCAACAAATGCTCTTTTTGCTGTGAGGAGAACGTTTTGAGTTCTGAAACTTACAGTATGTTTTATAGTACAGTGATCTCTTATAAGTCAAATATCAAGGAAAAATGTATTCCTCATGTCATGACCTCTTTTATATAAAACATTTTGACACAAATACAGGTCAGGAGCACACAAACTACAGTATAACACTTTTCAAATGTGAAGAAGTTCACCAATCATAGCAGTGTGTGTTTACACAGCAATCTTAAAGATACAGTTCCAAAGAAAGGTCTGTATATTTATAAGGGTCAGAGAGAAGGTGGAAAGTGGTCAGAAAAAACATTATGAGTGTTTTGGTACAAGAAACCATGCCTAACAATATACAAGTGGACCTCAGGGCATAACAGTTATATAAATATAAGATATGACCCCTTTAAAACTACATTTAATGGGCTATCCGGCATAATGTGTGCTCAACATTCTTCTATGAAAAATGTCAAACCTGTAGGCATTGTGTGAAACTAGCAGTGAAGTTTGTAATTGTGTAATTGCAGCTGTAGAGAATGGAGACTGTGTTGTTGTGGTGTTTGAATCCTTGCATTGCTCTCTTTTCCAGTCCAGTTACACAGTACACAGATCTGTAGGTTTATGTGTGTGTTCACTGACAGAATAGAGCAGCTCTTGAATGAAGATGGTCTTTTAAGGGGCAAAATTAACATAAAACAGGCAGATGACCAAAGTAAATTTATGCTCACCGAAGCTCTGCCATTTACACAAGAGTGCGAGAGAGAGAGAGAGAGAGAGAAATTCCCACCCAATTTTTTTTCTCTTTTTTTTTTTTTTTTTTTCCAGAATGAGTCTGCTTGATTGAAATACTCGCTGATCTACTGTATTCGCTAACAATGCTTGATCTGTTTTGTAATCATTTTCATTTCCATTTTCTTATGGCGTGGTCTGTAATATTGTCTATCCTCCTGGTTTTTTGAAACAAAGTTTATTTCATTGTGTCTTTGAATCGCTCTGACTATACCCTCTGTGATAGACAATACTATACCGGCATTGTTCCGGTGGGCCGACGCACTTTAGGGGCGATCGGGAGAACCAGGACAAAGCTGAAATGAGCCACCACGTTATGCAGAACGGGCCACAAAACGGGATATTTGTAGTTCCGGAGTCACTTGTTTCTTTTGTCATCACAAAATTACATTTGTGTTATGTGCACTATTTTTATTGTGATTATGATGTATATAGGATGGCTGTATTTGTCCCGTGACTCAAAGAGGAAACTTTCAAACAAATGTACAAACAATGCATGATTGAAAGCAGGACAGACATGCCAGAATGTTGCTGTAGGGTTTGGAAATGGTAAAATGGATCAGTTTTAAATGCGTTTTCTTTTTCAGCCTAATTCTTATACAAACGTAACATCTCTCTCTCTCTGTCTCAGGTGTCTGCTACAGAAGAGCATCTGGGGCCCATGCGTCTGAGTCAGGAGCCCATACAGGTAGAGTCCCATTTAGTCCTAATGTTCAGTCTTTGAGCAAATGCATGTGTGATTTATTTTTTTTTTTTATTTTTTTTTTTTTATTGTAGCTGGATAATAGATGCATGTATGTGTGTTTTTGTGTATGTGCAAGCAACTGTATTTTTAGCTTAATCCATGATTACCACAAAAAAAAAGCTGATTTCAGCTCATCTTTCATTTATTTAAAAAATTGCAGTTCCAGTGAGTCACTTACAATGGAAGTGAATGAGGCCAGTCCATAAACATTCAAATATACACCCTGTTTCTTACAGGGTTAACCAGCCTTACGTTGTCATGGCAGAGAAGTTGTAACATTGTAACATATAACTTTACATAGAAAAATAAGTGATTTTATTGCAATATGATCATTTTAACAGTTATTATTTTCAGGTCTTGTGGCTATACTTTTGTAACTGGGTGTTTATTAATGTTCTGGCCCTATACATTTCCATTGCAAATGCATTACTGTAACTGCTGTTTTTGCTTCTTCTTTTTATAAATGAGTAAAAATGTGTATTCCAAGGCTGTAAACTCAGCATGCAGTGATGCTTGAGATTAAATGTTTCTGTTATATGACCAATAATCCAATTTTAGTTTCTAGCCATTTTTATGGTCACACTTTATATTAGGTGTCTTCAACTACTATGTAGTACTAACATAGTTACAATATATGAACTACATGTTGTTCTACAAAAATCAACCATTGAACGCACCAACTAACTTTTATCACTGCGGGATGTGGTGGCAGTGCTTTTCCATTTTTTATAAGGAAAATTGTGAATTGGGATGCTGTGCATAGACCTAACTGTAACTAAATAGACTTTGTTATCTGGTCATTATTGTTGTTGTTGTTGTTGTTGTTATTATGAATGATAATTAAATCAATCCAATAATAGCAGGGGAAACATAAAGGGAAATGTAAGTATTCATTGGATGTGAATAAGCCTACCTATTTGAACCTGAAAACAGCCCCCTCACCCTCAAAGCGTGGATCACTAGTATAATTAATTTATTGATCAACTTAGTAATTGATTATCTTTTTAATTAAACATTTTTGTATCAAAAAGGTAATTGTAATACACCAAAAGTGTATTAAAAGTGTTGTCGTTCATCCACACTGGTCTTAGAGAATTGCATTGCTGTTAGGCTACAAAAAATAATATGTATGATGATATAAATGCTGGTGTTAATACTAATGGCATAACTTGAGCATGACAGATTACCAAATCCAAGGCACTCACATGGAGTACGCCTATAGGCCTAATATTAATAAGGCCGGTTATTATTATGGGGTAATAATATTAAAAACCATAATCAACTTGTGGATAGAAGAGCCTTAATCATGTACAACAATTATTTTACTTAATTCCCATTAAGTTTTAAACACATTCACTGTCCATAAAAAATATTTTATTGCATAATGCTGGAATGCATATACAGATCATATAGTCCAGATGTTAAAGAGAGACAACTGCATAATAGATACGGGTGTCATTTTATTAAATCAGTTCATAGTCAGTTCATCCTGAAAATAAAATTAAAAATGTTTGTAGCCGTTAAAAATGTAATGCTCATCCTATTCTGTTTAACACACATCCTACTGTATATGGACACAAATGTACTCCCCCGCCGATATTTCACTTTAAAAAAAGGTATGTAGATAGACATGTCGGGCAAAATAAAGTCCTTTCTGACAGTAGCCATGGCAACCTACGCATTGCTTTATAATAAAGCTGTCCTCAATGTAGGCTATGCGAAAAAACATGCGGTTATTTTGTGCCCGCAATGTCCCGTGTGACAAGGCTTTAATTCTAATAATTAAATTAAGTCATGGAAGGAAGGATTCGCCGTATTTATATATTATAATTTGCCTATGGGCTAAGCCCCGGATGAAACTGAAGTCTTGCTACACCCCGGATCCCACAATTGCTCAATGGGGTTAAGATCCATAACACTCTTTTCCAATTATCTGTTGTCCAATGACTGACATTCTTTGCCCACTCAAACCTTTTCTTTGTTTTTCTGTTTCAAAAGTGACTTTTTCTCTGCAATTCTTCCCATAAGTCCTGCACCCCTGAGTCTTCTCTTTACTGTTGTACATGAAACTGGTGTTTAGCGGGTAGAATTCAATGAAGCTGTCAGCGGAGGACATGTGAGGCGTCTATTTCTCAAACTAGAGACTCTGATGTACTTATCCTCTTGTTTAGTTGTACATCTGGTCTTCCACATCTCTTTCTGTCCTTGTTAGAGACAGTTGTCCTTTGAAGACTGTAGTGTAAGAAACCTTTGTATGAAATCTTCAGTTTTTTAGTTTCAAGCATTGTATCGCCTTCATTCCTCAAAACAATGATTGACTGACGAGTTTCTAGAGAAAGCTGTTTCTTTTTTGACATTTTTGACCTAATATTGACCTTAAGACATGTCAGTCTATTGCATACTTTGGCAACTCAAAAGCAAACACAAAGACAATGCTAAGCTTCATTTAATGAACCAAATAGCTTTCAACTGTGTTTGATATAATAGCAAGTGATTTTCTAGTATCAAATTAGCAATTTAGCATGATTATTCAAGGATAAGGTGTTGGAGTGATGGCTGCTGGAAATGGGGCCTGTTTAGATTTGATAAAAAATGACTTTTTTCAGAGAGTGATGGTTCTGTTTTTATATCAGTAATGTCCTGACTATACTTTGTGATCAGTTGAATAACACTTGAATTGAACACTTGGTGAATTAAATACCAATATGCTTCCGAAACAGCAAAATCTGTACACTGTTATTCAAAACTTTTGGCCACCAGTATATGTACAGTATATATAGTATATACTGTGTGTGTGTGTGTGTGTGTGTGTGTGTGTATTTATATATAATATACTAATATAATATATTTATATAATGTGTATACATATAAATACTGTAAATGAACCATTTCTGCCAGTCTAGTGTAAATACAAACATTCAGAACAGTTTCAATGTTGACTATCTCTAATGTCAATCCTGTAATAATGAGATAATGATGCTGATTTGAAAGTGATCTGTCCTCTCTTGTTACACCATCCCATAATAACTTTGGCCTCTGCTAATGTTGGTGGCCAAATGCTCAGATCTTCTCCGTTGGATGACAGCACCACAGACCCTACTGCTTTCTCCCGGGTAGCTGTTAGTTTGAACAAAAAATGTGGTGGCCAGTACACGCACATAGACTAACACTAAAATGGGCACACACACACACACACACACACACACACACTTACTCACTCACTCACTCACTCACTCAAAATCTGTTTCTGAACCGGACTGTTTCAAAACATTTAGCAGGGTTTGGGAATCTATCAACATTGTGTCTAAAGTGTAAGCCTTTAAGTGTGTGTACGTGTCTATAAAGGTTGCTGAATCAGCTGGGGCCACAAACACACACTAGCACAGACTGAACCTGTCTATCCCTCTACAGAACGGACACTGCCCTAGATACGTCACTCACTCACACACACAAACACACACACACACACACACACACATACGCACACATGTTGATGCGGCTATCCTTATGAGGACTCTCGATAGCCATAATGATTTTTATACAGTACGAACTATTGATTCTATCCCCTAACCTGACCCCTAAACCAAACCCTCACAAAAATCTTTCTGCATTTTTACATTTTCACAAAATATATATTTTGTATGTTTTATAAGCAATGTGAATTATGGGGACACTAGAAGTGTCCTCATTTATGGCATAATACTGTTGTAATTGCCAGTTTGTAACCTAAAAAAAATTCCTCTTCAGCCACCCAAACCATCCTCAGACCCCCCCCCCCCCCCCCCCAAACATGTAAACATTCTGAAAAATAACTCCTTTTGTGACAATTATGACAATTTTCATATTTGGGTGAACTATCCCCATTCCTTGGCTCAATTGGGGAAAACTTAGAGACTAACCAATCACACTGAGTCAGCACATTTTAAGCATTGATATGTTTTGATTGTGTGTCATCAGTTTTATGCAAGCAGTGTGTCGATAGAAATGGCCATACATGTTAGTGTATGTGTGAGCAGGCTTGGGTAGGTCACTCTGCCCCCTGTAGGTAGACATTTGAAGGTGCAGAGTGGGCCTCCTGGGTGAGATAACGGCGACAGAGACCTCCTGATTGACCTGGACCATGTGGAATTTCACATCGCAGCTCCATAGTTACACAACACTGAACAAGATGAAAGAATATTGACCTTTCACATGCGCCACCTCTCTCTCTCTCTCTGACTCTCTTTCTCTCTGTCTCTCTCTCGGTCAGGTGTTACTGGTGTTCGCTAAAGAGGACAGTCAGAGCGATGCTTTCTGGTGGGCTTGCGAGCGGGCGGGGTTCAGGTGTAACATCGCACGAACACCTGAATCTGCCGTGGAGTGTTTCCTGGATAAACACCACGAGATCATCATCATTGACGGGCGGCACTCACGCTACTTTGAGGCCGAAGCCGTCTGCCGGTGGGTGCAGCCAACTCCATCATTCTCTCTCTCTTTTCCATCTAGCTCTTTTGCTCTCTTACATGGAGAGAAAGTATCACCACTATCACAGAGGTTTAAATGCATGTACACACACTCACACTGTCTCAAAGACTATCTAATAGTTGCCAAATCACTAATCACTTCCATAGTAGATGTCCATGTGTGTTGTGTGTGTGTTAGAGTCTGTGTGTAGATAAGTATGAGGGAGAGTTGTCCTCTCTAATGTAGCAGATTTTTTATGATATTTATAGATTTTTTTAGGAATGCTCCAAGACAGGTTAAATGAGTAGTTCAACCAAAAACTAGATAGGTACATTTCCTGAAGAAAATGTGAGTGGTGCTTGCCGTGGCAAAACTCATCAAATAGCATTTTCTAACTTGTTTCTAAGCACTAAAATAAAGGTCACAGAATGTTGCTAGCACGTGTTTTTCATGATGGTAGCACGTTTTTAGAATGTTTTAGCACTTCGCTAGGCAATACTAGCATGTGTTAGCATGATGCTAGCACGTTTTTAGCATGTTTTAGCACTTCGTTTGGCGATGCTAACATGTGTTAGCATGATGCTAGCATGTTTTAGCAATTCCCTAGGCAATGCTAAAATGCTTTAGCATAATACTAACATGTTTTAGCACTTCGCTAGGCGATGCTAGCATGTGTTAGCATGATGCTAGCACGTTTTTAGCATGTTTTAGCACTTCGCTAGGTGATGCCAGCATGTGTTAGCATGATGCTAGCACATTTTTAGCATGTTTTAGCACTTCACTAGGCGATGCCAGCATGTATTAGCATGATGCTAGCACGTTTTTAGCATGTTTTAGGGTGTGGCTATGAAGATTTTACTTCTATGAAGTCATTACTTATTAGCTGCTTGATAATAGAAATCCTCTGAGGGAGAGAGAGAGGGAGAGACGCAGGGCTGTCAGGCCCTTTGGTGCCTGTATGTGTGAAAACTTCAGTTGGGATTTCTGTTTTCAACATTCCACAACGTTAAGTCAATGGGACTTTTTCGACCACTGTGCGAACATCGTACACCCGATCGCTTAGATAAGATATAGCACACCTCTCCTCAATGAGCCGCACGATTTGATGCCTCACTCAGGGGTCTGTGACAAAAGCTCTTTGTGTGGAATAATAAGCAGAATAATAATAAGTATGCAAGAGAACACTAGTGATGCTTTGCCTTTGGCAAGCACCACTAATGAATATTCTCTCATCATTTACTCACCCTCATGCCATCCAAGATGTATATGACTTTCTTTCATCTGCAGAATACAACAAAAGTTTTTAAAAGAATATTTCAGCTCTGTAGGTCCATACTATGCAAGTGAATGGTGACCAGAACTTTGGTGCTTCAGAAAGCACATAAAAGTAATCAATACGTTTTTTATTATTATTATTATTATTATTATTATTATTATTTCTTTCAAATTTGTGTAATTAATGATTAATTATCAGTGATTCGAAAAACATAAAAAAAACAGTACCATGAAACTACCAGTATAGGTGCACCCCTACAGAATTGCACTTTAGTTTGTAAAAACATGCAAGAAATGTGTTTACAGTTATGAACTTGCATTGTACATAGACAACTTAACTTGTATCGACACATTTCTTTAAACTGCCTTGAGGGGTGATGCTCTTAAATCTGTGTTTACTTAAATATCTATTTATCTGAATTTGTCATGTTTGTGTAATTGTAATTTTTGCCTTGTGTGTTATTGATCAGGATGATCCGAGCAACCAAGCCTTCAGACCACACAGTCCTTTTAGCAGTGGTGCCACAAACGTAAGACCTCAGATAAACTCAAAACACACTGATGCATAATCCATGTGTTATGTGTTGCCATCAAGTTCTTGCTCTCTCTCTCTCTCTCTCTCTCTCTCTCAGTCCCTCAGATCAGGAAGAGCCATCTGTTCTTCCTCTTCTCTCTGCTGGCTTCTCCAGAGTGAGTATTATACTCTGCATTACTCTGAAACAGAGACATCCTCTACTCAAGGGGGTTTATAACACATGAATACCTGAAGTTATCCGTTAGCATCCGTGAAACGAAAAAGGAGATGTCCAATGTAAAATCTTGGCTCTGAGGCAAAACCTCTGCTATATGTAATCATGTTTGAAACCTCTGCTACTGTATGTCTCTCTCTCTCTCTCTCTCTCTCTCGTAGATTTACATGGAGAACAGCAGTGTATCAGCGTGCTATAATGAGCTAATCCAGTTAGAGCATGGCGAAGTGCGTGCACAGTTCAAACTGAGGTACGTCCCTGAGCATAACATTTCCTGAAGATGAGCTTCTGGGCGTGCTGAGTGACTCCAGCCAGGTCTCCTAAGCAACCAAATTGGCCCAGTTGCTAGGGAGGGTAGAGTCACATGGGGTAACCTCCTCATGGTCACTATAATGTGGTTTGATCTCGGTGGGGCACGTGGTGAGTTGAGCGTGGATGCCGCGGTGGATGGCGTGAAGCCTCCATATGCTCTATGTCTGGCAACGCGCTCAACAAGCCACGTGAGAAGATGAGCGGGTTGACGGTCTCAGACGCGGAGGCAGCTGGGATTCGTTCTCCGCCACCCGGATTGAGGCGAGTCACTACGTGACCACAAGGACTTAAAAAGCACATTGTGAATTGGGCATTCCAAATTGGGGAAAAAAGGGGAAAAAATTAGCTTCTGTCTTTAAGTCACAAAACTTGTAGCGTTTGTTTGTGTTACTGTTCTTGCAGGGCTTGTAACTCAGTGTTTACAGCATTAGAACAGTGTCAGGAAGCCGTGGAGATAAGCAGTGAGGATCACATCATACAGGTGAGTTTTAGGATCCAAGCTGAATTTCCAGTTGGACTTTGGTTACATGTCATTTAGAAGACTCTTTTGGGACAATTCACTACCAATGAATAAAAGTGCTGTTTATTTCCATGTTCTGTGTGCTCTGGTTTAATGCAGATCAGGCAATGACGCAAATGCCAGCCACAAACTCTGTGCTGAATGCATTTTGCACAGTGTAATTCAGATTTTGCGGGCTGGTTCTGAGCGCTATATAGCAGTTCTTATTTTGCCACCTGCTTTCCATGGGCGGTAATAGTGCAGCGTTAATTGCACAGAGGTTTGTGAATAAAGTGCAATTTATGATGAGATTAATTTACACATAAAGGAGTCACAGCACGAATTCAGCTCATATCAGAATCAACTGATTTGAAATGTGTGTATATTTAAAAAAAAAAAAAAAACTAAATATACAGTATATATTCACTTGGAAGAACATCAAATAATGTGTTGTTGTAGTGCTTTCAATATAGCACAGGGTGACTTTAATTTAAAAAAAAAAACACCAAAAAAAACCCATTTTATTTGCATTTTCCATACTGTCCCAACTTTTTCGGAATAGGGGTTGTAGTACTTATTGCTCTGCTGTCAGGTTGATCTATTTTTCTTTATGTCTGTGTTTAGTATGTTAATCCAGCATTTGAAAAGATGATGGGCTACCAAAGAGGAGAGCTGATCGGGAAAGTGTTGACTGAACTGCCCAAGTGTGACAAAAACAGCGCCGACCTGCTGGACACCATCAACACCTGCATCAAGAAAGGAAAGGTCAGCCAATAACAGCGCAATATATCCATTAATAATACAATGCTGTACTTTAATAGACTGTGTACCACCTAAGTGTAATAACACTAAAAAATATATACAATTTGTATGTGGGTTTAGGAATGGCAGGGGATCTATTTCTCACGGAAGAAGTCAGGTGACAGTATTCAGCAATATGTCAGAATCACTCCTGTGATTGGCCAAGGAGGGTAAGTCACATGATCATCTAAAAAGACATTGTAATGTGTAAATAAAAGCATGTATGTAAATAATAAGTGCATTGTATCAAATGCTTAAGTACATAGCAGTTAAAGACAATAAAATGCAAACCCTGATTTTGTTGTTAGTACATTTCGTTTTTTCACCTTCTAGAAAAATTCGCCATTTTGTGTCCATCAAGAAGCCTTATAGTGACAACCACAAACAGGTATGGAACTAATTTGCTTTTAGCTGATATTATTGGTATGATTTAGATGAGACTATAATTCTAGCTTTATTGCTTTTAAACAATGAGTATTCGATATATGTCGACTCAGCTAATGTTTATGTTCACCTATTAAAAGAGCTCTCAAATTAGCGCTAAAGTTTTGAGTGTGCGGGGCCCATGGCGACAGCAGCAGGCAGAAGTGTTAGCAACACTGAACTATCCATCCTGACAGGCCAATGTCAGGGAGCCAGCCGGGCATCTGGGTTATTAATAACCTCCACAAGCTCTGGTTTAAACCCTGCTGTTAGTTGAAGCATTAAGTGTAGCTGCCGATCAGAATTCCCTGCGAGAACGAGACACCCAGACGCGAGGTGAAATAGTTGTTGCTTTATTCATTGATATATCATTTGTTCTTCGTTGTCCTTGACTGTTAACTGAAAAATGTCCAATGACATGCACACATACTTAATTTATACCTAATTTAAATATTAATTCATTTAATTTAAATGTACTGTAATTAAATATTTATATATTTAATTGTATTTATTTATTATAATTGATCATTTATTTGGTGCTTGCGAAAAATGTGCGTGGACGACCCAAGTTCAAATCCAGTCCTGGTATTTTCCTGATCACATCTCATAAGCAGCACCATAAAAGAAAAATGGGTCCATATATTATGCTATATTCCAAGTCTTTTGAAGCCATAAAATGGTATTCTGTGAGGAACAGAACAAAATGTAAGTAGTTATTCACTTAGAATCTTGCCTCTAAAGAATACTACCCTTTAAGGCTCAAAATTCTGTTCCGTATCCTGGTGAACTGACATAAAATCGAACTGACATATGGTCGAGAACTGCCCCTTTGACACAAAGCGACATCTGAAAGAGCTGATCTAATATCTGTGTTCACAGGTTCATAAATTCAGCCGAGAAGAGAAAGTCTGTGAACACCCCCAATCAGGTACCAGACCCTTTTGTCCTAATTATTTGTTTGTTTGCTGTGTACGTTATGCACTATTGTTTTTTAGCGCATTGTAAATCCCAGCCTAGATTTATGAACATTACACAACTTTGGCAAAAAAAAATTTTTTAAACAAAATTCCGTGCCTTATTACAAGTTTTGCTGCAGTTTCTCAGTGAAATGTCCTGCGGGAGGCGCCAAAAGCGAGTGAAATGGATTCATAATCAGACAAAGTTTTTTAAGGTGAATATTAGATGGAGGTTTGATGAGTAAAATGTACCTCCATAACCAAGCTTGCAACCTAAACCTAACCAATAGAGATCTAAAATCAAATGATAGGTAGATCCAAAACAGACATTCGTACCCTAAACCAACACCTATGTCCAAAAACAAAATGAGAAATGTAAAGCATTTGTGTGAAAGTGAAAAAAATTTACAGTTGTTGTTGTACCTTTAGTGTTTGTTTCACCACAAAACTGCCAAAATTTAGTTATAGTAATGTTCTCTGAGACTAGGTTGGTAAATCCATAATGATTCAAAGGGTTCCCATATTGAAAATCTAGAAACATTCAGGGAATTTTTAACTTGTAATTATCAGGCCTTGAAAAGAAATGGAAATTAGTTAAATCCTAAAAAGTCTTGGAAATGTATTTAGTTATGCTCAGTTCTAACCTGTTTCATTAGCTATGAAATTGCTCTTTGTGAGTGCAAACTAGTCAATGATTCCTCATGCAGTGATCACTAAAGCCTGGAAATCACTGAATGTCATGGAAAAGTAATTAAAAGTCATTGTTCAAAAGGTATGGGAAGAAACCCTTGATTCAATATTATAGATTTTGTTTGGTACATGCTCTGAAGCAAACAAAAGGTTGATTTACTTTGAATTTAAATGCACTTATCAATGTTTCATTGAGAAATAGAGAGAAATGTGAATGTAGACATGGCTACAGTGCACCCTCGGACATTTGATTGTCAGACACTGTTAAAATTAGCTATAACGATTTGCTTGCCAATATATTTGTTTGCATATGCGTATGTTAAAAGACACAATGAGTAACTGCTGTCAACATTTAACAGCATTAGTAGTGTTTGTTAAGCCAAGCTTCACTATTACTGTTGCTCATACGTAGGAGTAGGGATTTGTACAAACCCTTTGTATTAACATTAACAGCAATCATGTTTGATAACCACAAAGCAATGCACTAAGACAACACCGAACATCTCAGCAACAACCCAAAGCACACTAGCAACTACATTGCAACACCCTGGCAACTGTATAGCAACACCCTTGCAACCACCCAGAATACCCTAACAACTGCACAGCTGCACACTAAAAACCTCAACAAAAAACAATACCTTAGTAAGTGCATGGCAACACCCTCCAGAACACTCTAGCAATCACATAGGAAAGTGCTGTAAACCACCCAGAACACCCTAGCAACCGTGTTATCAAACCTCAGTGTAACATGCTGAATACTCTCAGAACATCTTAGCAACCACATTGAACCACCAAGCAACTGCATAGCAACACCATTACAACCCCTTAGAACACCTTAGCAACCACCTAGAACACCATAGCAACTGCATAGTAATGCCCTTGCAACTGCATAACAACACCCTGGTAAACAAGCAGAACACCCTGGCAACTGCATAGCAATACCCTGGCAAACACCCAGAACACCATAGCAACCACATAGTAATGTGCTAAAAAACACTGCAAAGCAATACCCTTGCAACCATTCAAAACACCCTAGCTACCTCAGAGCAAGCACCTAGAACACCCTAGCAACTGCATAGCAATTTCTTTGCAACCAGCCAAAACACCCTAGCAACCACATTGCAATGTGCTGAATAACCACTCAGAACACTTTATCAACTGCATAGCTACACCCTGGCAACCATCCAGATCACTCTAGCAATCACATAGGAAAGTGCTGTAAACCACCCAGAACACCCTAGCAACCGTGTTATCAAGCCTCAGTGTAACATGCTGAATACACTCAGAACATCTTAGCAACCATCTTGAACCTCCTAGCAACTGCATAGCAACACCATTACAACACCTTAGCAACCACATAGAACACCATAGCAACTGCATAGTACTGCCCTTGCATCCACCCAAAACACCCTTGCAACTGCATAGCAACACCCTGGTAAACAAGCAGAACACCCTGGCAACTAAATAGCAATGCCCTGGCAAACACCCAGAACACCATAGCAACCACATAGTAATGTGCTAAAAAACACTGCAAAGCAATACCCTTGCAACCATTCAGAACACCCTAGCTACCACAGAGCAAGCACCTAGAACACCCTAGCAACTGCATAGCAATTTCTTTGCAACCAGCCAAAACACCCTAGCAACCACATTGCAATGTGCTAAATAACCACTCAGAACACTTTATCACCTGCATAGCTACACCCTGGCAACCATCCAGAACACTCTAGCAATCACATAGGAAAGTGCTGTAAACCACCCAGAACACCCTAGCAACCGTGTTATCAAGCCTCAGTGTAACATGCTGAATACACTCAGAACATCTTAGCAACCATCTTGAACCTCCTAGCAACTGCATAGCAACACCATTACAACACCTTAGCAACCACATAGAACACCATAGCAACTGCATAGTAATGCCCTTGCATCCACCCAAAACACCCTTGCAACTGCATAGCAACACCCTGGTAAACAACAGAACACCCTGGCAACTAAATAGCAATGCCCTGGCAAACACCCAGAACACCATAGCAACCACATAGTAATGTGCTAAAAAACACTGCAAAGCAATACCCTTGCAACCATTCAGAACACCCTAGCTACCACAGAGCAAGCACCTAGAACACCCTAGCAACTGCATAGCAATTTCTTTGCAACCAGCCAAAACACCCTAGCAACCACATTGCAATGTGCTAAATAACCACTCAGAACACTTTATCACCTGCATAGCTACACCCTGGCAACCATCCAGAACACTCTAGCAATCACATAGGAAAGTGCTGTAAACCTCCCAGAACACCCTAGCAACCGTGTTATCAAGCCTCAGTGTAACAATGCTGAATACACTCAGAACATCTTAGCAACCACCTTGAACCTCCTAGCAACTGCATAGCAACACCATTACAACCCCTTAGAACACCTTAGCAACCACATAGAACACCATAGCAACTGCATAGTAATGCCCTTGCATCCACCCAAAACACCTTAGCAACTGCATAGCAACACCCTGGTAAACAACCAGAACACCCTGGCAAACACCCAGAACACCATAGCAACCACACAGTAATGTGCTAAAAAACACTGCAAAGCAATACCCTTGCAACCACTCAGAACACCCTAGCTACCACATAGCAAGCACCTAGAACAGCCTAGCAACTGCATAGCAATTTCTTTGCAACCAGCCAAAACACCCTAGCAACCACATTGCAATGTGCTAAATAACCACTCAGAACACTTTATCAACTGCATAGCTATACCCAGGCAACCAACCAGAACACCTTAGCAACCACATAGCAACCACCTAGAATGGCCTAGCAACTGCATATCAACACTCTCGGAACAAAATCAGAACACCATAGCAACCACAGAGCATGGCATTATGCTGCTGAGTTTTATTTAAAAAATGAAAAAACATAGTCAACAAGTGGAATAGAAGTATGTGGTTTTCTCGAACATTGTGATCTCAGTGAAAATACCATGATCTTGATTCTTCTAAAAGACACTCTGAGATGTAGAACATTGCGTGAAATCACTGTTGTCCTTCACACGATGATGATGTAGGTGAAAATAGTGATGCTGGTTAGCTATGATCAGATAAGTGATGATTAATGTAGTTCATTCTGTGAGTGCACTCATTGCCTTTCCTCCTCTCTCTCTTTTACTCAGAATACAATTCCATGCGTCACAAAGACCGGAGGAAAGAATCTGTGGACGTCAGATCCATCAGCTCACACAGCAGTGATGGTGAGTGAGTGAGAGAGAGAGAGAGAGAGAGAGAGAGAGAATGTATCTGATCAGAGTACACCAAGAGAGACACAAATAGGAAAAACTGATACAGGGGGATTTAATATAAAAAAAGGAAAAGTAGAAATCAAAATGAAGACAATGAAAGAATTAATCAGAGTCAAGCTTTTCGGTAAGAGAAAGGAACTGTTTGGAACTGCGTAATAGAAAACTAAAGATGACACCTTAAACCATTAGACCATTAAAGCATCAATAAAGTTGTCCATACGTTTAAGTTTTCGACTGCAGTTCTGTCCCTCACAGTCTAGTTTGTAGTCACATTAAATTAAATATGTTACCCACCCTGACTAAGGTCTATTAAAGTCTTCTGAAGCCATATGATAGCTTTGTTTGAAGAACGAACAAATATTTTAATCGTCATTCACTGAAAAACTTCCCCTGTGCTCTCAAATCAAATATCTCGCACTTATTCGTGTTGTGTCAGGTTTGACGTCAATGATGATTGGTCATGTGTGTGTGTGTGTATGTGTGAGCTCCAGATGAGCGGGGCTCTCTGTGATGTGATGAGCGTCGATGACATCAGCACTCTATTATTTAAGCTCTCTCTCTCTCTCATATTCTCTCTCTCTCTCTTTCTCTGTCAGCTCCCAGTCTACAGAACTGCAGATATTCTTCAATGGCCCGTATTCACTCCATGACTATTGAAGCTCCGATCACAAAGGTACACCAGCATTATTGCACATGTACATGTAAATACAGATGCATAACCCTTTATATCTACCTATAATAAATATATCATCAAAGAGGACTTCTACCTGCTTGTAACATCTGCGTTCTTGTACCCACTGACCCTCAATAACTGTATATATAAATTTCAATATCATTATTTAAATCCAGCTATAAAAATGTTACCTAATCTAGAATTGTCCCTACAGTTACATTTACATGTTCAGCATATTTTTTAAATAATTATGAATGGCACTAAAATATTGAACATTTTAATACACATCTACTCTAAAACTCTTCTGTACTCAGGATACGACTTTATTATATAAACACAGCGTTTAACGGCTTTGTTAACCTCAATGAATGCCTGTGGTCGTATTTACGAGCTCTCAATGGTGACTGAGTATTTGTTTAAGGCAATAGATGAAAAACAGGCATCAATGGGATATTCTTTACGCTTCAGAGATTTTTATGGTTTAAACAGCTGGTTAGTGGTTTGTTGCTCCCTTTCAACCCCTCTGTCATTTTTCTTCTTGTATTTCATTCTCTGTAGGTGATAAATATCATAAACGCAGCACAGGAGAGCAGTCCCGTGACAGTGGCGGAAGCTCTGGATCGTGTTTTGGAGATCTTGAGGACCACTGAACTCTATTCACCCCAACTGGCCTCAAAAGAGGACGACCCTCATACCAATGACCTGGTGGGGGGACTCATGAGTGTAAGTCAAGGGTCAGGGGTCATTTGGCACATGTTTCTTCTCCTCTGGTCAGGTGAACTCTTCTTTTTTTAACATATAACTAATATATACTGTATATGCTGTATAATAGGCATTGTGTAATGTGCTATCTATAAGGTAATCGTGCATGGTTTATTGATTGGTTTGTACTTTATTGATTTTTTTTACATGGCTTGTACTTTTTATTTTATTATCTAAAATTATTAATTATTATTTGTTATTTTCAAAAATATGTTTTATTTTATATTAATTATTAATTCTATATTATAGTTATGTTTTATATTGTTACATTTCATATTTGTATTTTATTTATTATATTTTATTATTACATTATTAGATTTTTATACTTTTTATTAATTACTAAAATATATTATTATTCATTTTTAAATCCTTTACATTTTATATTTTAACATTACAATTTTTTAATTTTACAATTTTATTTATGAATAATAATAATAATACTTGTATGTATATATAATATATATTTTAAAATACTTAATTTTATATTGTACAATTGACTGTGACTGTGATAAATTAAATAAATTATTTTAAAATCCTTTACAATATATATTGTAACATTTCATTTTTTATTAGAAAATTATTACAATTTTATTTTATATTATTTTTGAATAATATGTATTTTATTCATCTATAAAATATATTTAAAAATCCTTAAATGTTATATTGTACAATTTAATTGTTTTATTTAATTAGATTTTTTTTCAATTATTAATCTTTTTTTGTGTTTTAGATTAATTATTAATTATATATTATAGTTATGTTTTATATTGTTACATTTCATATTTTTATTTTATTTATTATATTTTATTATTACATGATTAGATTTTTATACTTTTTATTAATTACTAAAATATATTACTATTAATTTTTAAATCTTTTACATTTTATATTTTAAAATTCCAATTTTTTATTTTTATTTTACAATTTTATTTATGAATAATAATAATACTTGTATGTATATATAATATATATTTTAAAATACTTAATTTTATCTTGTACAATTGAATGTGACTATGTGATAAATTAAATAAATTACTATTTTAAAATCCTTTACAATATATATTGTAACATTTAATTTTTTTATTATTATAAAATTATTAAAATTTTATTTTTTATTATTTTTTAATAATATGTATTTTATTCATATATAAAATATCTTTTAAAATCCTTAAATGTTATATTGTACAATTTAATTGTTTTATTTAATTAGATTTTTTTCAATTATTAATCTTTTTTTGTGTTTTAAATTAATTATTAATTATATATTACTATACGTTTTAAAATAATTTTTTCCTTTTATATTTCCCCTTTAAGTGTTAGGAACTAAATGACACAGACTATATAATACACAGAAATCTCCATATATAGTTCACAGATCAACTTGCAATAGGCAGGAATAAAACATAGAGAACATTTTTCAACCGAGAATCATCATTACTGGAGAAATTCAGACATGGTCTGCCAGGATCATCGTCCTTTATCCAGCACATGACTGCATGTGAATGTCAGTCAGTAGATGTGAATACACTGGCTGGCTCACAGTTAACCAGCAGAATGTGACGACAGTCCTGTGTTTATTTACACATCAGTCTCTCTGTCTGTCACACCCACATCTGCTACTTTAAAAGTGTTCCATTATTAAAATTGATTTAAAATGTTACAGGTGAAGGGTTTTGAAAAATCCCCAACCTTAAGTACAAGCAGATTCAGACCGCTGTCTTCATAATGTCATTTTTCTCTGTTACATGGAGGCCAAACAGATGGGATGTGCAGATCTCAATAGTTTAATTGACCTTTTCAGTGGTCAACCTTTTTGAAGGGAGGTCAGAGTTCAATCTCCCAGTACAACAGCAGAGTTGATACAGTGCAGCTGTGGTCATTACATTGGGGATGTGTGTGATTTGTATGCATGTAATGTTCTGTTATCATACGCCTGTAGCATATCAGACAGAGTTTGTTTTAAATTCTGGAGTCTTTTTAAATTTGGATCTGGTTTTTGTGCGCTGATAAATAGCTTTTACTCATGATGGGAGCACACATACACACTGAGGCGTGAGTTATGGGTCGTGCGGTGGTGCTGTGTTTAAATGTGTTGTTATGATTATGTTGGCTGGAAACAAAATCTTAACTTTCTCACTCTCTTCCTCTGAAGTCTTTCTTTTTAGTTTTAGTCTGAAATATTGATGTATATCCTTCTTCATTTCAGGATGGACTCAGAAGGTTGTCAGGGAATGAGTATGTCTTCTCCAAAAGTGCTTTACACAGTATGTTCCAACCCTCGAATTCTTCTAAAAATGATCTGCCATTTCTTCTTGAAAAGAAACAGAAAGCTTCGATGTGGTAAACCCACATTTCCAAACTAAATATTATTCAAAACAACTTGAATTCAAATTGAGCCCGTTTACATTCTTAATAAATGTTCTGAACATGCATGTTTCATCAGTGCATGTTATTCCAAAGAAAAATGTTTTCATAATCTTTCACCAAATTATAGAAACATTCTCCAGCTCTGACACAACTTTTGTATTCGACTGACATAATCAAGGTTGCATGAGCCGTGAAAAATGATCTGATAACACTTTCGATAATGCATTGAAAAGTCATAATGCATTATAATGCAATTGTAATGTCTCATTATACACCTTATAATATGTCAAATCTTCTCATGAATAATTTTAACCACAGTTATAATGCCTATTCTTAATTATACCTTGGAATATAATACATTATAACATTACCAAAATCAAATTTGATCTGCTGAATTTATAATTTGTATTGTTACACATTATATATATTAGGTAAGCTTTAAGTAAAGTGACAATAGCTTGTAAAATACTTATATACTGTACATTTTTTTAATTGTATATTTTCATTAGGCCTATGTTCCAATTAAATTACATTAGAAAAAAAATACATGTGAAATTTCTTAAATTCTCAAAATATTGCAAATATTGCATTCTGTGCATTTTTTATATGACTTCCATTATATAAGCTTGAATTGATATGGATTGTGTATTTATGTTATGGCTGTTTATAAAACATTGCTTTTGTAACTTAAAGCAGGCCAAGACCACTTATAATGGTATATGATCATGTCAGAAAGCCTTATGACTGTTTATAATGAATATTACATTATTTCTTCAACTAAAATTAGATGTTGTTCGTGTTAATAGTAATGCGTTATACCCTTTATGCTATAACTATAGGAAAGAACAACCCCAATTCCCAAAAAGTTGGGACAGTATGAAATATGCTAATAAATTGCCCACTGACAAAGAAATGATCCGTCTATAATTTTAATGGTAGGTTAATTTGAACAGTGAGAGACAGAATAACAACAAAAAAAATCCAGAAAAACGCATGACAAAAATGTTATAATTTGAATTGCATTTTATTGCATTTTAATGAGGGAAATAAGTATCTTTGACTGTCACCCCCAGATATGAGTCAGAGTCAGCTGGTAGTGCCTGTCCCATTAAACGACGTCCCGCCCTCAATCGCAGAGCTTCTGAATGAGGAAGATCACTGGGAATTCAACATCATGGAGCTGGAAGCAGCCACGCACAAGAGGTACTGGTTTATTATTTACAGTACATAATATGTAAAAACCTAAAATATTACAAATATATATATATATATATATATATATATATATATATATATCCAATGAATGTTACATTTATATACCGCTTTTCTGACAAAACACTCAAAGCGCTTTACACAGTGAGCAGGGGACTCTCTTCATCCACCACCAGTGTGCAGCATCCACCTGGATGATGCGACAGCAGCCATAGTGCACCAGTACACTCACCACACACCAGCTATTGGTGGAGTGGAGAGAGTAGAGTGATACAGCCAATTAATGGAGGGGGATTATTAGGAGGCCATGATTGAAAAGGGTCAAAGTCGCAACAGATGTTTTCTTGTGCATCTCACTACACTTACAGCACAATCAGAGATTATCAAAAAGATTATCATTTTTAGTTCCATATTAAGTTACCAGCCAACTAGCAAAAACCCTTATTTTATTTAATAAAATTTAAACCTTTTTTTATCTAATTTTATACCCTGGGTGGAAGGGTATTATATAAGGACACTTGAACAGGGACTATATCAATAAATACTGTGTGTGTGTGTGTGTGTGTGTGTGTGTGTGTGTGTGTGTGTGTGTGTGTGTGTGTGTGTGTGTGTGTGTGTGTGTGTGTGTGTGTGTGTGTGTGTGTAGGTCCCTCTCATATCTGGGTCTGAAGATCTTCACTGCTTTTGGTGTGTGTGAGTTTCTGAACTGCACAGAGGCCACCCTGCGCTCATGGCTACAGGTGATCGAGGCCAATTATCATGCCTCAAATTCTTACCACAACTCAACACACGCTGCTGATGTCCTGCATGCCACTGCATACTTCCTGCGCAAGGACAGAGTCAAGGTAGTCATGACGACGATTCAGAGTACTCTATAACAGAGATGTCTAATTTACACTTTCGGCCAAAATAGGTACAATTTGAACAACCAAGTGTTTAGACTGTTGCTTTATTAAACAACACTGACTCAATTATTTGAAAGGCTTTTTTATTGGAATTGAGTGTTAAATTTGATTCGATTTGAATCTCTAGTAAACTAAACTGAATTTGATCCATGTTGAATTATATTGGACTTACCATAACAATATAAATAGTTATAAAAAAGTGATATAAACATAACTATATGGAACTAAACTGAATTTGACCTTTGCCAAAAATGAATTGGATTAAATCTGAACTGAATCAACATAAGTTGAATCTAAACTAAACTGAATTTGAACTAACTTGTATTGAGCGGACCTAAGCAAAATAAATTTGAATGCAAATGTATTCAGCTTACCTACAGTATATCAAAGGTTTTTCTTTTGTGTTTGCAGGGCAGTCTAGATCAATTGGATGAGGTTGCAGCATTATTAGCAGCGACGGTCCATGACATTGATCACCCAGGTCGAACCAACTCGTTCCTGTGCAATGCAGGGAGCGAACTGGCCATCCTGTACAACGACACAGCCGTCCTGGAGAGTCATCACGCCGCTCTCGCATTCCAGCTTACCGTACGAGACAGCAAGTGTAACATATTCAAAAACATGGAGAGGTATCAGCGTCCACATACACACATACAACTCACGTTCTTAATCTTGTGTTCCAGTTTAAATATCGAAACATATTT